>APFE031701705.1:63973-89938 GCA_000404065.3 Pinus taeda | reverse complement strand
CAATAGTTTCAAGTAGGTGATGAAGTTTGGCTATAAATTAGCAAGGAAATACTTTAAGGTGAAGGTAAAAAGCTCAAACCAATCTCTTATGGTCCATTTATAATTCTGGAAAAAATTGGTAATGATTCTTTCAAGCTTGATTTGCCTTCATATATGCAAATTTATTCCATTGTTAATGTTGAAAATTTGAGATTGTATGAGGTTCCTTTGATTGAAGATCAAGGAAAAAGTGTACAGATTCCATCAATTGAAGTTTTTCTCCAGAATTTCTTAATGAACTTTAGAAAGACACCATACTTGATAGAAGAATGAGATCATCAAAGAGAGGAAATTTTGATTATCTTCGAGTGAGTCTCAAAGGTACAAATCCATCAAAGGACAAATGAATTGAAGAGGGGAAGGTGAGGGAACAATACCCTCATCTGTCCAATAACTGAATATAATCTTTTGGGGTCCAAAATGCTTCCAGTGGGGAGGAGTGATCAGGTGCTCAAGTTTATGCTAAAAAATCAAAGTGCCAGAATCTTATTAAACTCAACTTCAAATTGAAGAGCTCGTCATTCCGAATCCAACGGTGCGAAGGACACTGAAATCCGAGCTCGTAAGAAATCTCATATAACAGGAAAAACAAGGCGACAGACTTTAAGACTCCATTTCTCCATCGATTACGATGAGCAATAAGTTCCCGGATGCGATACATGTATGAGCCATAGTTTTAGTTCCCATAAAATTCACCGATATCACATCACACAATCATCGCTTTGTTTACAAGACCATCCGTCGTGTGTTTACGTTGATTACAACTTGTGATATGGCCGACAAGTTATGGCCCACGACGCAGTGAAATATTCACCTAGTTAGCAGATTTTGGAGCGGAAATGTGGGTTTCTGGTGGTTTTGGAGCATTTTGTGGAAAAAATAGTGGGAGAACTAGGAGAAGTCATAACTTCTTTAGTTCTTATCCAAATTTGATGCAAAAGGAGGCTACATAACCATTTTTGAGTATTCTGAACTCATGGAGACAAGTTTTAGAGGCATTTGAGCATTGTAAACACATTTTTTTTGTAATTTTGAGCATAATAGAGAGGCCTAAGCATTGGAAGTTGGAACAATGAGACATAGCCCAGGAGGGGTGAACTCCTTATCAAATATTTGTGTTTTCTATTGTATTTTGATGTTCTTTGTTGTTATTTTTCTGTTATTCAACATATTTTTTTTTATGTTAAATTGTTTATAACATTTACATAAGAAACTCTCATGGGAATCAATTAATTAAGCAAACATGGTGAATCCTTAAGCACTTGATATGGAAATATGGCAGGGAGATGGGGAACTGTTTGTCTTTAAGGGAAAGTATGCCAATGAGATACTGAAAAAGTTCCACATGGAGAGCAAAAAACCCATGGAGAAAGGAAGATGCTACTTCAGGTGAAGTAGTGGAGGTTACTGTTTGTATACAACCTTTGGGTTCACTTATATATTTGGTGAACACATGAGCGAACATGTGTTTTGCAGTTAACAAACTTAATCAAGCCATGGTTAAGACAACCAAACTTTATTGAAATAAAACTAAACATGTGTTGTGATACCTCAGAGGCACCACTTAGTTTCGTATTTGGTACAAACAGATAGAGGGAGTGAAGCTTCAATGCTTCACAGATGAATATTGGGCAGGGATTCCATCCGAAAAAAAGAGAACATTAGGGGGGATCTTCAATATTGGGTCAACAGTAGTTTTTTGGTACAATAGGAAGCAGAGATACGTTTCACTCAGTTAGAAAAAAGCAGAGTACATGGATTCCTGTCAAGTAGCTTGTGAGGTTATCTAGATGAGGAAGATCCTTTTTGGATTATTTGATCAGCATATGGATCCTACAATTATTTATTGTGACAATCAAAGTTGTATCAAACTCTCTGAGAATCCAGTTTTTCATGTTCAATCCAAACATATCGACATCCATTATCACCATCTACGAGATTGTGTCTAGAGGATAATCATGTTGATGGAGTACATTCCTACAGAGGAGTAGAATGCAAGTATTTTGACAAAGGAATTGTCAAGATGCAAATTCGAGTTTGACTTAAGCAAAATCGGGGTAGCAAATAATCCCTTTCTTGTTGAGAGGGAGTATTGAAATGCAACAAGAAAATCCTAATTTAATTTTATCCTTGAATTAAATTGTAATTCCACATCTCATGACAACTTATAATAGTTAACTAAGTTAATTGGACTTAGTTGGCTTAGTTAATTCGAGTTGAGGACCTAACTTGAGTAGTGTAGAGTATCTCCTACTTATAGGAGCCCTGATTGAGTTTATTTTGAGTTGTAATTAATTAATTCAATTTAACTGAGTTAAAGTCAGTTAAACTAGTTCCAAATGATGGAGGAACTAGTAGGAGTTCAGATAGTGGGGTGTTTCTTCATGTGTTCAACCAATTAACTAGTGATTTACTCATAAATAACTCTTGCATATCAGATCTGAGAGTTACTCAGTTGATATTAGAGTTAAAGGAAATTGTACTATCGGTTGTATTATCATCTAAATTGTTAAGGTGGTGCATGAAATTAGAGGAAGGCCTGTGAGAATTGCGCATTTCATAATTTTAGAATTTCTCAATTAAATATGGGCTAATTCCCAAGGGAACTGCGCAAGGAAATAGGAGCTTGGCAGACAACAAAATTAGCTTGAGCTTGTCTAGGAAGCATTGAGATAGATAGAGATAGTGTAGAGGTTGCTCGGGCTTGAGAAAAACATTGTAATCTTCTCCTATTTTCTGATTAATGCAATATACAGATAGCAGGGATTTTTAGCTATGGCTTTCCCAATAAAACCATTGTGTTATGTGTAATTCAATTTTTTCTCTTATATTCTTTGTAATTTCATTGGTCACTTATTGTTTCCGCGAATAAATAGAGTAAATTCAAGTCAATTGTCTTAGATTATTACAATTGGCAGTTTGAATCTTTAAGAAATTTCTACAAACACAACAAAGATATACACTTTTGGGTAAAAAAAATTATAAAATTTTGAGTAGTTCAAGAAAATTCGATAGCAACGTATAATGATTTTTGAAATGTTGAACTCTATACGTTGAATATAGCCACTACATTGATGTTGTAGGCACAAAAAACCTAAATGAATCTCTCATCTAGTAAGTCGAGCTCTCCATATTAACTCTTGAATTGTACGTAATTCAACGACACAACATAATCGATTCGGTTGTCCATTGAATCTATCAACTGGAATTTACATTAATAGTCAACAAAATCACAGATTGCATACACCAATTCTTCATAATATTGATAACTTTATTATAAACCACAATATCATTTGTTAATCCAAATAGTGAGAACTTTATTATTTAAATCAAATGTCCATAATTTGAAGTATATTGAAATGATTGAAGTTGGAAAGTGAAATTGGTCGAACTATAATTTTGATTGAGTGGAATTAGAATTTCAAACTTTAACATTGGAAAAAAAAAAACGTAAAAGTCATTAAAAAAAAATATCATTCCTTTCTATATTTCATTGACTTTTTCTTTTTTCCTCAATAATCTGAAACATTTACACATGTTGACCGTTCCAACAAAGTAAAACAATTACCTTCAAACCACGTCAGCGTAGAAGAGATTCTTTCTCAGTGACTTTTAGAGGAGATTCTTTCGTAGTGACTTTTATCATAATTCGTTAAAAAAAACGAATAGATGCACAGGTGACATAATGCTCTTTTTGTTTGGGATTGAGATTGAGTTGTTGGTTTAGGGTTAGATTATCAATATTTAAGTTAGCAAAGGAAAACAAAAAATAGATCAAAGGGATATGTTATTGTGAAAATAAAATAAAAAACTAAATTTGAAGGAATGGAATTTACATAATTATTGTCAAAATTAAAATATTGAAAGATAATATTTAATTATTAACTTACCACATAAGAATCTATATTTTCCATAAAAATGGATGTGTATGCCTATAGGTTAATAGTGCAATGAAAGATTTTGAATCTAATATAAAAGAGTTCATTAATTGCATTAATTTTAATGAGTATTATTATATGCAAGTGTGATTGAAGTAATAGATTGCATTGATTTTAATGAATATTATTAGATGTATTAGTTTAAGTGTAATTGAGTTAATTGTTTGCATTGATTTCAGTGAACACTATTGGGCGACTTTTATTTGAATATATATCAATGGATTATATTTTACGAGAGATATTTCGGCGTAAATCACATGATATTTCATTTGTCCAGCGTGTAGTTCCAGTGTAACGCGTAACATTTCAGGTCCGGTGGTTTTAGCGAGCCTAACACGGGAGGAGAGCTCCACCTCTTCAATGCGAAGCACGGATTCAGTGTCATTGGATTGTTTGGTCAACCAGATATGCCTGGACAACGAGGGTTCAGTCCTTCATCTGTGCTCGGATTTCAATAATAATAATCTAACGTGTAATAATAATAATAATTTCATTAATAATTATAAATAATATTATTATTAATATTAATAATAGTAATAAGAATAATAATAATAATAATTATTATTATTATAATAATTGTTCATCATAATAATAATAATAATAATAATAATAATAATAGTAGTAATAGTAATAGTATTATGGTCGATATTAATAATAAGAATAATGATAATAATAATAAAAAGGATGCATTATTTATTAATACAAACAATTTTAGTTCTATGATAAATAACATAGAAAGTAATAAGATACTGAATATTGATAATAATAATTTAAATCATAGTACCAATAGTATTAGTAATCTTCCCTCTCTTTCTCATTTTAATAACAAGGTTATCAATTTATCTAGTTTCCCCTTTCCCCTTTCACTTTTTAAAGTTTTGGGTAAAGGATTAAATTTTGCCTTAGCCCCTAAGCTGTAGATGATATCATTTGTGACATAGAGTTTGAGATCAGAGGTTTACCTGATAGGATCAAGGACACTATTAGGCAAGATTGTGTTGTTTTCTTGAGAAAGGCTAAGTCCCCTAAGAGAAACCTTAGCAGGGAAGAATCAGTAGCCCTCAGATCCTTAAACCAGAACAAAGATATCATTGTTCTAAAGGCAGACAAGGGTGGAGTTGTCATCATTCTTAACAGGGTTGATTATCGCAATAAGATGTTGGATCATCTTCATAATAGTGGTAGCTATAAAAAGCTTCCCAAAAACCCGTTAAAAAAGGTTTCTAGGAATGTGGCTCTTTCCATTAAATCCATTAGCTCAATGAGTTCCCTGCACCATAAACTCATTGAGAGAAACCCTATCACTCCTAGGATCTATGGACTCCCCAAAATTCACAAGGAAGGAGCTCCCTTAAGGCCCATTATCAACACCATTGGAGGTCCTACCTACCTTCTTGCTAAGTTCCTTGTGTTAAGGCTTAAGCCCTTAGTTGGCCGTACAGAGTCCTTCGTAAAAGACTCTGCTTCCTTTATTGATGAACTCAAGGACATTAAGCTTGACCCTGGGGACATTCTTGTTAGTTTTGATGTAGTTTCCCTGTTCACTTGCATCCATATAACTAAGGCCATGAAGGTAATCAACCGCCTAACAGATCCTAACACTGCTCGGTTAGTTGAGATCTGCCTCACTTCCACCTTTTTCAGTTTTGAGGGAGAGTTCTTTGAGCAAACCTGTGGGGTTGCCATGGGCTCACCCCTATCCCCTATCGTTGCTAATCTTTTTATGGAAGATTTTGATTCCAAGGCTCTAAACTCAGCCTGACTCCTGCCCAAGCTTTGGAAACGTTATGTGGATGACACTAATGTCATCTGGTCTCACGGCCAAGAGGAATTAGATCTCTTCTTTGATCATCTCAACAATCAATCATCGGCCATTAAGTTCACTAAGAAGCAGGAAGTTGATGGTTGCCTCCCTTTCCTTGATATTCTTATTTCTAAGAATAGTGATGGTTCCCTCTCCCACCAAGTATTTTGAAAGAAGACACATAGAGAGGAGTATCTTCATGCCAGTTCCCACCATTTTCCAGCTCATAAGCCAGGTGTTCTCAATACCCTTGCTACTCGGGCCCTAAGGATTTCGAATAAAAAGAGTTTTGAGAAAGAAAAATCCCATCTCCTTGATGTCTTTGTTGAGAATGGTTATAGTAGATACATGGGTCAGAAGGATTTCTTCAAAGCTGCCAAGAATTCTTTAACTAAAAGGGAACCCAAGGAATGGATTCTAGGTGTCCATCTTCCGTTTGTTCAAGGGACCATTGATAAGATTGCAAGGATTCTCAAGATACATAGTGTCCCCGTGACCTTTATGCCCCTTAACACCATTCATAAGTCCCTCAGATCAGTGAAGGATTCTATCAACCCTAAAGATATGAAAGGGGTATATATTATCCCTTGTTTCTGTGCGACCCCCTATATTGGTGAGACTGGTCGCTTCATTAATCAAAGGATTAGTGAGCACATAGCTGACCTCAAACATAGGAGAACCAAGTCTTTTGGTTCAGCTGAGCATGCGGAAAAAAACCAAGCATCATGTTTGCATTGAGTGGGCTAGTTTCATTGCTAGAGTTTCGCAGTTCCATCATCGGAAATTTAGGGAAGCCCTTGAGATTGAAAAAAGACCGAGCAATCTCAATAGAGGGGATGGTTGGAAGATCAGTAGTTGTTGGGTCCCAGCACTCTCTTCCTAGTTGCTTTCTTCTTCCTCCCCCCTCGCTCGGTTTTTGGCTCATCTAATAATTTTAACTGATAGAAAATATAATTACTTGTATAATAATAAGTTAATTTAACAATTAGATATACGATTAATTATATCTGAATGTTTAAAAAATATATATATTCTTTCCAACCATTGACTTATTCTAATATTATTAATTTTAAACTATTAATACCTTTTATAACTTAACTATTACTCATAAAATAAATTTATTTATTTATATATATATATTAGTTTTTATAAGGTAGTTTAAACCTTAGGTATATTCATTAAACAATTAATTAAATCTAGGTCAAAATTTTAAATTATCCCTTAGGTAATTTAACATTAGATAAAAATAACTAATATTTTTTCTTAATTCTAAATATTTTATATTTTATGTATAATAAATAGTTAATACTTTTTAAAACTAACTATTACTTAACACCATTAAAATACTTTAAATATATATATATATAATATAATATATATATATATATATAGATATAAATATAGATATATATATATTAAAGGTGAGGTCATATGTCCCTCTGACTTAATATAACTAACTTCCAATTTAATATATTAATTAACTTATGACCCTGGTCCAACTAACTGATCCCCAGTCAAATTTAGGCGTTGGTCAATATAGTCGTTGGAGCTTCTACTCTGACTATTTAACATGCAAAGCTTGATCCGATTCTTCAACTTGTCCTGATGATGAACCACACTGGTTGGTTCGAAACGGGTCGACAAATGAAATATCATGTGATTTACGCCAAAAAATCTCTGGTAAACTTGATATGGATCACAGAAGCCTCAATTCAACAATTGGATTACACTTATTTATTTATTTTATATAGAGGCATAATTCTATTTAGAACAAAGCAATGCATTAGTTTAAGTGTAATTGAGTTGATTGTTTGCATTGATTTCAATGAACACTATTGGATGACTTTTATTTAAATATATATCAATGGATTGCATTTAATCCATTTAATTTTTTATATAGGAACGTAATTCCATTTAGAACAAAGAATAGTATTGAAGAAAAAAAGAACAATTATAAATACAATAGGTGAAATTGTGACTTGATTAACTAAAACTAAATACATGAAAATGAACTCACAAGTGCAGAAGAGCAAAGGAGTATTCTTAAAAATAAACTTTGAAGGAGGAACATCGTTGTAAAATATACTGAAATACAATATTTAAAATCAAAAGAAAAACTCTAATTTGATTTTTTAAGTTATCTATTTGGTTATTGAATGGTTTTACTTTAATTGATATTATATTTTTAGAAAAAAAAAAAAAAAATTTGAAATTATTTTAAAATATTTTATAAAATCATTTAATTATTAATATATTTGGCCATGCAACCCTTGAAAAACGTCCACCGCTTAAATGGATGCCAATATTTAACTTCAATCTACATGGGTTATTTATTTAGCATATGATTACCATTAATAAAATTAAATCCTGTATATCATTAATTATATTGTAAATAAACATTATAAAAAATTAAAATAAGTTATTAAAAAAACTAAATCTTATATAAATTCATTAATTTATACTTTATAAATAATACATTATAAGCAAATTAAAATAAGAGAAAATTTTCAGCGTAAATTATAAGATAAATCATTTGTCGACGCGTTTAGAACCAACAAGTGTGGTTCATCATTAGGAACGCGTCGACAAACGATTTATCTTGTGATTTACCCCGAAAATTTTTCTCTTAAACTTGATATGGATCAGGAAAGCCTCAATTCAACAAATTAAAATAAGTCATTGATTGCATTAATTTGAGTGAATATGATTGCATGCAAGTGTGATTGAATTAATTCATTTTATTGATTTTAGTGAATGCTAGATGCGTTAGTGTAAGTGTGATTGAATTAATTGATTGCATTGATTTATTGGATTGTAATAGTTTAAGTGTAATTGAATTAATTGTTTGCATTATAGTTAATACTACTGGATTACTTTGATTTGAATCTATATCAATAAATCTATAGCCCAATATGGGAGAGATGTCTAACATAACATTACATTTAAAAATAATAAAATAATACTTCAAATTAGCAAATTAAAAATAGTAATAACAAAATAATTTAATATCGGCCATAATTAAAATACTTCAATTTGTACCTTAATTTTACAATATTTTTATATATAAAATATATAAAGTAACCATAAATAAATAAAAGTTAAAAAAAAAAAAAAATACTTTTTGTACGAGAAAGAAATGAATTTCTTCACTAATTAATATGAAGATGAGTAAAAAGAAAATTACTTTTTAATATGAAGTAGAATGTAATTTCTTCATTATTACAAAAAATAGTATTTTTGATATTACATGATGTGTAAGTCATTCTATGTTTTTACATGTGATATTTAAAACAAAAGTATACTAATAGAAAAAATTATTTTAGTGACAACCATAACATATTTCAATGTCCATATTAAATAACATAATTTTATCTCTACTTTATATGGAGAACAATAAAGCAATTTAAATTAAAAAATAGATATTTTCGGTTTCTGGATATGTGTAATTTATTTCATTTTTAATATGTAGTTGATACATAAAATTTTAAAAATATCAATAAGAAAAAAAAGTTAAAGTGAGTTATAAATAAAATATTTCAATATGCAACTTGATTAAAATATTTTAAGATGAAACATATATATAGAAAGAGATCATATTCATTAATAATTGATATATAATATTTTTGAAAATATTAATAATAAAATTAATTTAATGTATGCATCCAAGAAAAAATATGAAGGGGCATGTTTTATTATTTTAATGTTGAGAATCTGAATTATAAATAAAATACCTTAATGTCAACTACATATAAAGTATATGAGCCCATATCTATCTAAACTACAAATCTACCAAGGGCGGAGAAGAATCAAATATCTTTTCACTTAAAAAATGATTATATCTTAAGAGATTCGATTGAAGAGTTGAGAAAGACCAAATCTCTTTTTACTCTAAAAAAATAATTATATCTTAAAAAATTGATTAAACATTTTTATTTCATCATTTTACTTATAAATACTCTCTATTTTTTTAATATACTAAGTAACATAAATTTTAAAATAAAATGATCTAATATTAATTATATATTCAACCACTTTCTTGTAACTCCACACAATTAGAACCAGCCTAAATCTATATACTTCTTTGACAAAAAAAACAAAATACCGGTCAAACACAACTTATCTACTTCTTGACAAAAAACAAAATAACGGTCAAACACACCTCTCGAAACTGATAATTTTCGAGAAAGAGTACTCACAAGGCCAACGCCTTAATACTAATTATTTGGATAATTACTAACCCAAAAATCTAACCTGCAAAATTAAAATTGATTTTTCCGGACGCTGAACAAGTCCACGATCATGTTGAAAATGGCTTCCTCAACTCGACCCCCAATATTCCCATTAAACGATGAACCCGATGGATCCACAAATGGGTGTGTCTGAGTATAAATATCGCTAAATTTAGCATCATATGAACTCGAGGCATATTGTTTGAGTTGCCCTAGAAAAGAGTAGGGTGCCCTACAGCCTTCTTCTGTAGGTCAATCACCATAGTTGGCCGCCCCACAATCTCCTTGCCCTCCCCCCATGGCTGCAAAAGATAAACTTCATGATCGGGGATAGCAAGTTACCCTTCGTCGTTCGCCTGGGCTTCCTTTCCGCGTTGTTCTTGGAGGGCTTGGTCCATTTCCGCCAAAACTTAATGTGTCCCAAACACTCTACCTCGGGCGACGTTGGCTCCAAGGATTCGAACCGGGCACCTGCCCTTGGGATTATGGAGCCCCATTGCCCTTTTGCAGGGGGATGCCTGGTGGAATACGTAATGTCTCTGTCGGGGCTGAAGGAAGCCACAATCAAGACCGCAATAGGGTTTCTGATCACATGGAAGGAATTCGTTGGCAATCTGATTCCCGAGATTTTTCCAACCATTTCGCTCGAGCTTTTTGGTCTGTCTGTATTCATAATTGTTTTTTTAATATGGACTTGAGTTTATTTTAGACGTGGAGGAAAATCAACCGGACCACTATTGGGTGGTGCATGTTCAGTTCACGTGCCTAGATTTCAGGATGCTGTGTTTCAAAGGCTAGGTTTTATTTATGTGTGAACCCAGAACGTGACGTTCATCTGTTTTTCTTCCTAAACGTGGGATTTTGCGGACGCTTCCATGAAATAAATACAATATTTCGTATGTATATTGAATATGATAAGCGGTAATTGGTTTAGATACGTACTGTGATCATCAACTACATGGTTTTTAAAAAAAATGTGGTAGAGAAAATGAGTAGTAGACTTTGAGTTGGTAGGAGTGGCTTTAGCTGTTACATCACCTTGATATTTTTAATTTTGAAAACTTGGAAATCACTTCAATCGCTGAAGATGCTATTGTGCGGTAGGAATATAGTGCGGCTATTTGTTGTTATGCTTTATATAGAAAAGTTTGAAACGTTTTTTCATGGGCCTCCCACTTGAATCGATTGGGCATGCATTTCTAGCCGGTGAGCTTATGGCGTCTCCCACTGCGTTCAGCGGACTTACAATTCATTGTGGCCACTGGTGCTTCCATCACCCGATACAACCGACGTATGGCCTTTCACACTATTGGTTCACCTTTGGCCCATCACATGGTGCTTTGAATCTAAGTTCAAAGTATCTGCTTTCCCAAACCCTGGGAAGCTTTCTATTTTCACAGGGCTGGTTTTAGAGAAATTTTAATTTTTAAATACTTCTCATAATTGAAAAAATACTTCTTATATTTTTAGTACTTAATTGAAATATTTTTTTGGAAGTAATTCTTATAATTTTAATTTTTTAATACTTAGTTAACAATCATTTTTTTAGATAAATTATTTACGAGATTATGAAAAGTTCACAAAGTGGATATTTCATTCGGGAAAAAAATTATATCATATTGTGATGAAAAAAACAAAAATACATCTCATGACAAACAAAATATCAATATTTCAATATTTGAAATTCATAATCAACATCACAATGTGACAAACAAAAATTCAGTTTCATAATATGATAAACCGAAATAATTATCACAATATGAGGAACAAAAAATTGTTGTTGTTCTACTATCAACAAATAAAAATGTTACAATGTGATGACATAGTCAACATTTATAGTAAACCTTTGTGGTTAATGTTTAAATAGTTCATCTTGGTCATCCTTAGTTAAACATATGTCGATATAGCCAACTTTATTCTCCCATTGTCAATTTTAATCTTCATCAATCCACTTTGGTTAACTAGATTCAACTATAATCAACCATGGTTAACTATAGTCAATTTTATTCAAACATAGTCAACCTTATTGAACTATAATCAAAGTTTTAAAAAAATTAATGGTTCATTAATAATGATGTTTATTAATAATATTTTTAAGATTTATATTTAAAAAAAGAGTTAAATACATTTTTTCAATTTATGAGGTTTATTAATAATATTTTTGAAGTCTATATTTGAAAAGTTTTAATGTCCTTGAATAAGGTTTAATATTTTTAATTTAATAAGGTTTAAGGTTCCTCTAATATTTAGATTTTTTTTTTACATTTAATTTTAATATATATGTTTTATAAGTTTTTTCAATATTTTTATATAATTAGATTTAAGTTTTTTTAATATTTAGTTTTTTATTTTTTACATTTAATTTTTAATATAAGTTTTTTCAATAAACAATAATATTTAGGGATGGTTAATCCCATGTGACTATGGTCAACTATAGTCATCTATAATTCATCTATAATTAGATATTGACAAGCATGGTTGAAAAATGTTTAGTCATAAACAACTAATGACATCTTATTATGACAAATATACTACAATTTGATGAACAAAATCAACATTGCAATGTGATGAATAAAAATTGACATTGCATGTGATTAACAATTTTTTTTTGCATGTGATTAACAATTATTTTTTGTTGAATTATGGAGCCTTGGTGCGGTTTTGAAGGGAGAAGCATGGAGGAGCTCTTAAGCATAGTCTACAGAGCCCACAAATTAGCCTAGAAAAAAATGGAAATTCCAACCAGATATTTTTGAAAATCTTGGCAGCTGCCAAACTTCAAGATTCTGTGTGACCCGAGGGTTTTTCAGTGTTTGAATCCATTTTCACCGTCAAAAAAATTCAAACACTCTAGTATTCTGATTTTTTTTTAACAGATTTCGACAGAAAATCTACTATCAAAATAGCGTGAGTAAACGACACCAAACTCTTATATTCTCTGTTGGGCTGAAGGGAGCCACAGACATGACTGGAATCAGCGAAGGGAGCCAAAGACATGACTGCAATCTGCGTCCTCATCACATGGAAGGAACTCGTTGGCATGTGACGCCACCATCTCGCTGGAGCTAATCGGTCTGCCTGTATGCATAATTGTTTTGTTTATATGGACCTGGGGTTTATGTTAGAGGTGGAAGATTATCGACCGACCCACTATTGGGTGGCGGGGTGTTCAGTTTCCGTGACTAGATTTCAGGATGGTGTGCTTAAAAGGTTCAAATTTATTTTGTGTGAACTCAGAATATGAGATTCATCTGTTTTTGTTCTTAATCCTGCGATTTTGAGTACGCTTCCGGGATAATAGTTGGTATGTAGATTGAATACGACAAGCAGCACATAGTTTATATACATGGTTTTTGAATAGAAAAGCTGTGGTGGAGAAAATGAGGGCTAGACTTTCAGTTGGTGAGAGTGGCCTTCCCGGTCACACCACGTTAATATTGTTAATTTTGAAAACCCTGGAATTTATCTATAACCGTTTTCAATGGTGGAAGATGATAGTGTGCTGTTGGAATTTAAGGAGAAAAAGAGTGGCCATTTGTCGTTATGTTTCATTTAGAAAAAAATGGAACGCTCTTCTTTCATGGTCCTCCCACTTGAATCACTTTGGCATGGGTTTCCCACCGCTGAGCTCATAGCTACTTTCATTGTGTTCGGCGGCCTTACGATTCATCGCGTTTAATGGTGCTTCCATCCCGACATATAACCTATCAATCACCATTGGTATACCTTTGGGCCCATCACATGGTGCTTTGAATTTAATTCCTATCCATCTTCATCCCCAAACCATGGCATGCTTTCTTCGATTCTCTCACATAATTGGTCATAAGAGGGGTCTCCTTGAATAGTATTGCCATGAATAATGATGTTTTATAGGAAATAAAATATTCATATATAATAAAGAGTATCACAATTTATTTTTAAGATGGATTTAAAATTATTTTGGAGGAATCTAATATGAGTTAAGAGGATCTACTTTTTTCACAAATAAATTTTTTATGAGTTGATATTATTTAAATGTTTTGTATAGTTTTTTTTTTATTATTTTATTTTTATTTTGGTTAATATAAGTAAAATTCCAATTTGATGATCGAGAGACACATTACATATTATAATAAGTAGAATGAGTCCTCTCCTCAACAATTACATAATATGAAGATTAGCATTAAAAAATTTATATCACTTTTTTATTTTATTTTTTAATTTTATTTAAATATTTGTTTACGACAATATATAATATAATTCTTTATAGTTAATTGTTTGAAATTTTTTTTTTTTAATATTAGAAGATTGTGATTAGTTTAACTTTTAAGTGAATTTTAATTTATTATTAAAATATAATTAAAATAATAATAATAAAATGAAAATGTCAAATATCACTTGCACAATTAATTAAGGATGGGCCTCTTAAAAAAGGCAACCCAGGATCAAACCTCACAAGGGGTGGTCGTGCCATGTGTTAGGGGGATGAGAAATTCTAAAAAATCAAGTAAGCTAAGGGTTAGTGTGGCTCAGGCCGGGTGCAATCCCCAAGTGACTTTGACGGCTTAGATGTCCTTGGGTAGGTCAAACTTGGAGGATCATAGACAATTTCACAAACAAAAAACTAATAATAATACAAAGAAATATCCAAAAATAATAATCTAAAGAAAATTTATAAAGAAAACGTTGATAATTTTATGAAATACAATTAAGTTATCAATATATTATTATAAAACTAATTAAAATAATAGTATAAAGATGGAAGTTATTTATTACTTTATATAAAAAGATGAAGGATAAAGATAAAAAAGGAAAAAATAAATTAAACTAAGTTAAATTAATATTTATTTATTGCTATAAAAATACGTATGGAATGTTGCTACTTAGTACCTGCTTCTTTTGCAAAAAGTAGAGAATTCTATGCAATGTTACTACTTAGTACTTGCTTCTTATGCAAAAAGTAGATAATCCTTTTGGGTGAATCTGATCATGTAACTTAATTATATTCAGTACCTGATTTAAGCACCACAACCTTGGTGGAGGGAGAATCAAATTGCTAATAATCTATTTTTACATGATAACATAGTTTTATGAAAATATGGTTGGCAAAATTAAATAATTAAAATATATATAAAAAAAAAAAATTATTATATTAATAAAATGTTTTAATGGAAAATGATGAAAAAACAATGTTATTAGACAAAACATTGTTAATATAAAGAATACAACAATTAATAAAAAGCAAGCAAGAAATGCCTATAGGTTAATAAATATTTATTGTTAACAATAAGTATGATAATGAATAGAAAGAAAACATTAATTATTGAAAAATCCATATATTTAAACTTTTTTTAATAATTAATATATGGAGACACTTGGCCATTAGATTGTTATTAGAAAAAAACCATTGTTATTAGAAATAATGCCACAATTAATAGAAACCAAAAAAGAAATTATTATAGAAACCAAAAAGTAGTACTTAAAGACCTACTCTCAGGTTTTTTTTTTTTTTTTAACATTTTTAAATCTAAGCAACAATTTTTAAATCAATAAATAATTAGTCATTTACCAAAAAAAATAAAAACTTTCAAATTTAAAATTCAAAAATTCAATTTTTCAATTTATAAAATAATAAATTTAATATTTAAATCAATTTTCAATTATAAATAATAAATTTAATATTTAATTTAACGAGAATTTTAACAAATTTTACAAATATGGTAAATTACTTAATTTTGATCCAAACTATTTACCATATAAATCAAATTTAGAATTAAAAAAGAAAATTATGTAACAGCGAAACTCTAACCCACGAATCATATATATAATATAGTTATTTTTTGTTTTCAAAGTAACTATACCCATCTCAGACTTTGGCCAAATACTTATAATACAATACAAAGTTATTGATTGGATTTATTATTATTTCTATAGACGTGATAACTGGGAGGTTTATAACGTGTGAAATAATCTACAGAGATTGCAACGAGGGTGTATAGATTGGTTTTTAATGCACTGGTACGCGAGGTGACCCCTCCGTCCTTGCTCATTGTTGTCTCTTGTACCTGGAGACGCGCGGCAGAGAGTTATTGCAGGAGACTATATGCACTAGCTAATTGATTCAAGTTGCTCGAGCCATTTGTTTGGCATTACACTTATTGATCTGGTTCCCGGGATTCGACGGCAAAGGAGACTTAGGGTTCCATCCCCTAACTAACTCCTCACGCTCAACAACTATTTGGCTCATTGTTACTGCTTCTCTTGGTGTTCTTACTACTCCGCGAGGGTTTCATTCCACCCTCTGTATCTTCTGAGGGCTGTGATGGCAGTGGCATCAGTTCCTACAGAGTCAAGTAATCCCATTGGGTTGTCGGTCCATCGTTTTGTTGACCCGCACTGTAAGAATGCTGTAAAAATGGGTTTTGGTCTGGTACAACATTGAACACTTCACCCTCGCTGCAGAGGGATGACTCATGGGACTTCCAACGATGCGGGAGATAACTAGTTCCAAGATTTAGCTGTGGAAGGTGAGGTTTGATGCATTTTCTGTTTCATAGCTTGAAGAGCTTTATTCCTCATTTTAAGGTTTACTGATTTTACACTTCCCTTATGGTTGTTCGATGGATGGAAAATAGGAGGGCTATACCACGCGAAATCCTTCAAATTTGAGGTAAGAGATCCCCATTTGGTTTTATTCTTTGGATTTTACAGCATTCTCATTGAGGTTTTACTAACTTAATGTCTTAGATATTTAGGCCAGGTATTTACACAATACTTCTCAGTTTTTTGTTTGATAATGGCCACTACCCTCAAGAGATTAAGGGCTTACGACGATGCTATTGACTCCTCCAGGTTGGACTCTTTACTTTTGGGTATGAATTAAGTTATGAGAAACAACTACTCATGTGGTCGCGAACAGAGACTAAGTATCTTACCGAGCTTTTAGCTAACAAAATGGCTCAAGTTCATTTCTCTGTTTTGGGTTTGTAAATAATTAGTTAAAGAGTATATGATTGATGGAATACTATGTAAGGCTTTTTTGACGTTTTTGGGAAGACTCTCGTTCTGAAGTTTATGATAGGTTATTAGGGGTTTTTCCTCTTATAGAAAGGACATAAATTTTTTATGTGGTCCTCTTAAGTGAACCTATTCATGTCGACCGATATTGAACACTGAATGTTTAACTTATTGTATTAGAACCTACTTAACTTATTCTGCATATTCTATATTTTTGAAAAGGTAATGAAATTATCTTTTTTTGTTTTTGGTTTGCATTCTAGGCCAAGAATACCCTTGATTTACTTATTCAAGCATTCACTATTTTCGATTGACAATTTCTGAAACTATTCGAGCAAGAATTAGTTTAAGATTATTATACTATTTTGAGCAATCGCTCTGCTATGTTTCATGGTTATTGTAGTTTGAGTGATGATACCCTGAACCTACATCAAAGTAATAAATGAATACTATCTTTACATTCTTACCAAAGTCTGGAAGGGGTGCACAACTTATTCTACAAACTCTCTAATAAAAAAAATGCATTTCACTTGTCTTACTTTTGTAATGTAATAGTTTGCCCTTATATTCAGGAATAGGTGAATGATAATGATTGAATTAGAGCATGCTTATGCTTCCATATTTTTTATGTTATTTGGTAATTTTACGGTTACTATAATAAACTGTCTAAAATTTTCATATATGAGAAAAAGTACTTCTATTTCCTATAATCATGCATTTTTCAAAATATTGATTTCCTGAATATAGTTTTCTATTTAACAAGTTATATATAATAAACTGTCTAAAATTTTCATATATGAGAAAAAGTACTTCTATTTCCTGTAATCATGCATTTTTCAATATATTGATTTCCTGAATATAGTTTTCTATTTAACAAGTTATATTTAACAAGTTATTCTAATGTCACTTTAGGAATAACAAAGTTTACTTTGTCATTAAGTTTGAATTTCATAGTCTAGTATTACTCTAGAAATAAACTACCTATAATACTTATATGTTCAACCTACTTTTTCCCAATATTTCTAGAAAGTCTCACCTCCCAGCCACGAATGTGGCAATGATGTCCAGACTCTCCCCCAAGCACTTTCATTAGTTTAGAGTTAATCTTCCCAACTACAGTCAAGTACCTTGGGCTTCTGGACTCGTGTCCGCCCTCAAGTCCTGTACTTCTTCTAGTTGTTCCTGAGAATTCTCCCACTAGTTTGCTTCACCCAGCTCTAGGATCTCCCCCTGGATTCTCCTTTTCCTCATGTAAATCTCGCTATAGGGAAGATGGGTAACTGTTTTTCCATGACTGTTTCTTTTAATTAATGTAACGGTTTCTATTTTTGTTAAAGTATCATTACCAATAATTTAGGTAACTATAAAAATATGTTTCTTGGACCTCCAACCTCAATCACTTTAATATTTGACACCATACTATAATAAAACTTTAAAGTAACAAATAGTAAATATCCACTTAGTAACCTTAGTAATTTTATGCATTTTGGGGGTGTTACATCTACCCCCCATAAGAGGAACATCACCCTTGGTGTTCTTTCCACCTTCAGTAAACAATGCTGGATAATTTTTTTGCATAAATTCCTCTTCCTCCTAGGTGGCCTCTTCTGGGCCGAAGTGCTTCCATTGCACTTTAACCTGGATGATGGCTCGTTTCCGCAAGGTGGTTCTCTCTGATTGAGAATACAAAGAGGTTCTGTCAAGAAGTCTCCTTTCGGTTCGACCTGCATAGAAGAAACAATTCATAGTTACAATCCCTTTTCAAAGAATAAAAAATCTATGCAAGTCATGTATCTCACCCAACTGTTTACCTAAATATTTTCCCACTTAATGATGTGTTAAGGATTATACACATTTTTTTTAGTAAAGACAAGTGGAACACATTGTGGACTCGAATGTGGCTTGGTAGCACAAGCTTATAGGCCACTGGCCCAATTCATTCCAAGACTTGGAAGGGTCCACAGTATCGAGGTGCTAACTTAGCACAACACCACCACTGTAAGGAAATTTTCCAAGGCTTTACTCTTAAATATACATGTTCCCCTGGTTGAAATTATCTATATGTCCTCTTTTTGTCTGGATAAACTTTCTATCTATCTTGGGCTTCCCTTAGATTTTGTCAAATATTTTTACAGTTTCCTCCATCTCTGTTAGCATGTCAGGACTCAATGCAAGCTTATTAACTGGATTATTCCAATTTATGGGCACTATTCACTTTCTTCCATACAACACCTCAAAGGGACTCATGCCCAGTGATTCATGATGTCCATTATTATATGAAAATTCCACTAAGTGGAGGTAATCTTCCCACTTCTATGGCTTCTGCATCACAAACATGTGTAGCATGTCTTCCAGCACCTGATTTACCCGTTCGGTCTATCCATCCGTTTGGGGGTGATAAGTGGTACTGAATTGAATTTGATTGCCCAATCCTGAAAAGAGGGTTTTCCAAAATGTTGATGTAAATTTTACATCCCTATTGGAAATTACTACCTTGGGCATCCCGTGTAGATGAAACGCTTCCTTCATGAATATGTGTGTGATTTCCACAGTCTTATAAGTCGACTTCACAACTATGAAGTGAACAATTTTACTTAGTTTGTATACTACCACCATAATTGAGTCATGCTACTTTTTGGTGCGAGGTAGACCAATGATGAAATCCAATGATATTGTATGTCATTTCCATTCCGGAATGGGTAATGGTTGCAACAAACCTGTGGGTTGTTGGTGTTCTGCCTTCACTAGCTGACACTCCAAACATTTGGACAAGTATTTTGTAACATCCTTTCTTAAACCCAGCCAAAAGTAGCCTTTTTTTGATGGCTGAAAATAGTTTCTGATAACCTGTGTGGCCAACACATTGTTTCCAATGAAATTCATCCAAAATCAATTGTTTAATAGAGCTTTGGTTAGGAACATAAATTCTATCTTTGAAAGTGAGGATGTTGTCAGAATTTATATTGAAATCTAACTGTTCCCTTTTTAATAACGCTTCCTTTGTTTGCTGCCAAAGGAAAGTGTATTCTAGATCCTTAAAATATTCTTCCTTCATGATCTTAGAAATGTTCGAGTGTACTTTATTGATTTGGACCTCATAAATACAATGTATTTTTCTATTTAAAGCGTCGGCTACTCGATTTTCCTTTCCTTTAAGATGTTTCATGTCAAAATCGAATTCACTTACAAATGTGATCCATCTGGACTATCGCGTATTTAAGCTAGACTAGTCGAAGAAATTCGTAAGGCTGTTAGGAACAGTTAATAACAAAAATTTCTTCCCCAATAAGTAGTGTCACCACATTTTAAGTGCATGCACTACTGTTTCTAGTTCAAGGTCGTAAGAGGAATATCACTTCTCTCATTCTTTTAACTTTCGTGATTCATAAGCAAACACCTTTCCTTCCTGGGTCAACACTCTGCCCACACCTTCTTTACTAGCATCTGTGCAAACTGCAAATGACTTTTTCAGATCTGCTACCTTTAACACAGGTACAATAGTATGAAGGTGATTTAATCTTTCAAAACTCTGCTCACACTTGACTGTCCATTGGAAGGCATGCCCCTTTTTCTAAAAGGAGGTCATTAGAAAGGAGATTTTTGGAAACCCCTCAATAAATCTACAGTAATATCTAGCCAAACCCAAAAATGACCTGATATCAGCGACATTCTTTGGAGCGGTCCATTCCATGATTTTTTTGATCTTCTCCGAGTCTACCACTATTCCATCCACTGATATAATGTGGCCCAAGTACTGAATCTGATATTTGAAAAAAATCACACTCGCTGAATTTAACATATAACTGATTTTATCGTAGTGTTTGCAATACTATTCTCAGATGTTCTTTATGCTCCTCCTGATTCTTAGAATATATTAGAATGTCATCAATGAAAATCAACACAAATTTATCAAGGTAAGGCTAGAAACTACCATGCATCAGACTCATAAATGTGGCTAGGGAATTTATGAGGCCAAAATGTAGCACCACGAACTCGTAATAACCATAACGAGTATGGAATATTGTCTTGCAAATGTCCTCCTCTTTTATTCTTATTTGACGGTAGCTGAATCTTAGATCGATTTTCGTGAATACTTTAGCTCCTTACACCCGATAAAATAGATCATTGATACATGGTAAAAGATATTTATTCTTAATGTTTAGTTTGTTTAATTGATGATAATCTATGCATAATCTCAGAGTCCCATCATTTTTTCGTACAAATAATACAGGAGCTCCCTAAGGGGACACATTGGGGCAGATATACTTCTTGTCTAGAAGCTTCTATAGTTGCATCATGAGTTCTGTTAAATCAAGTATGCTCATGCGATAAGGGGCCCTGGATACAGGGGCTACACCAGGAATTAGCTCGATGGTGAAGTCAATATCTTGCTTTGGTGGTAAGCCTGGAATGGATTCTCGATATACATCAAAAAATTCCTGAATGACAGGAATATTTTCCAAAGAGGTCATTTTATTCTTCGTGTTTGTAAACCCCACCTAGACAACGTATATTTGGAAGCCCTTTCTGATAAATTTTCCAAACTGGTTAGCAGTAATAAGATGTAACTTGGTATTGATTTTAATTCCTTGGAGTTCCTTCATTTGACCTAAGTCAGCAATAAAACTAACAATTTCCTGTTTGTAATCCATAAGGGACCAACACGTTTCCAACCAGTCCATTCTCATTAGGATGTTATAAGAACCTAAATGAAGTATATTAAGGTCAACATAAATAGGCTACCTTGAAATCATTATGGGACAACATTTTGTTTTTGCGATTACCCTCCATTTTATCTCAATGGCTAATTGAACTAGCCATGGTTTTGAAAACTTACTTCTCTGTAGTTCATACTTTTATACCACCTTAGGACTAACATAAATTAACCTAGCACCTAGGTCTAATAAAATAGAGACAAGTTGCTTAACAATCATACCTTCACAATCGATCATGGTGAGCGGAAATTCGGCCTGATAATAATCCAGAGCAATGTTAATTCTGGGCATACTCCTTGCCACTTCCCCAACTGTGGATGCTTCTTGCATATTTGATAGTTGTTCTGTCCTTCCCTTGTGCAAAGAATTTTTGTAATAGTGGGTATCTCCACAACCCCAGCATTGCAGCGATGGTTTTGATTGCTGGTCATTAACAAATTTAGTAATTCCTTCTGATTGTTGATTTTTAGAATATGCGATTCTGGGCAAATTCCTCGCTGCAAATTTGCTAAAAGGTTTTTGCTATATATTTTTGTTATTAAAAATTTTTGAATGTCTATTTGGAACCAGGTTCCTACCCTTCTGATTCAACCCCCCCTTTGGTCCTCTGTTCTTTTGTTTCATTTGTTGGTAGCAGATGTGGGCTTTCCACACAACATCATCCATTGTCTTAGGGTAGTCAAACTCTATATTTTGCTTCATAAAGTTGGGTAAACTACTGATGAAGCAATGAACTCTAGGTGTTTCCTCTTGCATGTAAGGCACATAACACAGCAAGGAGGTGAATCATGTCACTTATTCATCCATAGTTAATGTTCCCAATCTTAACTCGTGAAACTATTTTTCCTTTTCGTCGTAATAGCGTTTAGTTAAATACTTGTATTGGAAATGTTTTTGGAATTCTTGCCATGTAACCTGCTCTTCATCGATTTTCCTCACTGTTTTGATTTCTTCTCACCATAGGGTGGCCTTACCCCTTAACTGATAAACTGCCAATTGTGCCTTCAGTTTATCTATGTATTCATAAATCTGATAATATTTGCCCATGTCAATTAGCCAAGCTTCTACTGCCTCTTCTGATTTCCCTTCAAACAGTGATGACTTAATCTTTTTAAATTTGCCTTGCAATTCAGTTTTCTAACTTGTGGTTTTGCGCTGGTCGGAGACATTGTCTAAGCATCCTTTTTCATCTTCCCCATGTCTTTCTGCTGACTCAGCATTTTCTTCTCCATGGTGAGCCATTAGGGTCTTTTCCTGGTCCTCGGTATTGGGGTCTAGGTGTCGTTGATTCTGTTGATTGGAGAGACTTTTGAGGATTTTTTTCTATTCTAAGCATAGCCTTTCGTTGTCTATTCTTAGAATTGTCATTTCAGCACGCAACTATTGAACCGTTCAACTAACACCGCATTACCTTGACGAGATTCCTCGCCCAACTGTATCCAAATATCATGATTAGCATTCACATATGTTGTTTATGGTGGATTGGGTTGTCTTGGGTTCCCTTACATTTTGTCCTTTTTCTTTTATTGATGCGATCTATGTGTTCACACATAACTTTATTTAGTTAAAACCAAAAAAAAAAAATCATATTTTTATGAAAGTCAATACATAAATATTCCTAGAGAGGAGTCTCAGTGTACAAGCCTGAGCTCTGATACCACTTGCAATAGCTAAACTCTAACCCACGAATTATATATATATATATATATATCTATATATCTATATATATATTATATATATATATCAATGTAACTATACCCATCCCAGAATTTGGTCACAGACTTATCATACAATACAAAGTTATTAATTGGATTTATTATTATTTCCTTAGACCAGACAACCCGGAGGTTTATAACGTGTGAAATAATCTACACATATTGCAATGAGGGTGTTAGATTGGTTTTTAATGCAACTGGTATGTGAGGTGACCCCTTCGTCCTTGCCCAGACTTTGATTCGATGTCTCTTATACACAAAGGCATGCAACAGAGAGTTGTTGCGGAAGACTATATGCACTGGCCAACTAGTTCAAGTTGCTCGAGCCATCTATTTGGCATTACACCCGTTGATATGGTTCTCACAATCTGATGACAAAGGAGACTTAGCGTTCCATCCCCTAACTAACTCTTCGCGCTTGACAATTGTTTAGCTCATTGTCACTGCTTCTCTTGGTGTTCTTGCTACTTCGCGAGGGTTTTCACTGTTGAGGGTTTCATTATGTCCTCTGTATCTTCTAAGGGTTGCGATGGCAGTGGCGTCAATTCCTAGAGAGTCAGGTAATCCCACTAGGTTGTCGGTCCATTGTTTTGTTGAACCACACCGTAAGAATGCGATAAAATGGGTTTCAGTCTGGTACAACGTTTAACGCTTCACCTTCGATGCACAGGGATGACTCATGGGACTTCCAACGCTGCAAGAGATAACTAATTCCAAGATTTAGTTGTGGAAGGTGAGGTTAGATGCATTTTCTATTTCATAGCTTGAAGAGTTTTATTCCTTGTTTTAAGGTTTAATGATTTTAAACTTCACTTATGGCTGTTCGATGGATGGAAAAAAGGAGTGCTACACCACAAGAATCCTTCAACTCTCAGGTAAGAGCTCTCCGTTTGGTTTTATTCTTTGGATTTTACAACATTCTCATTGAGGTTTCACTAACTTAATGTCTTGGATATTTATTCCATGTATTTACACAACACTTCTCAGTTATTTGTGTGATAATGGCCACTACCCTCAAGATCTTAAGCGCTTATGGCGACGCCTTATGGCTGTTCGATGGATGGAAAAGAGGAGGCCTACACCACAGGAATCCTTCAACTCTCAAGTAAGAGCTCCCCATTTGGTTTTATTCTTTGGCTTTTACAACATTCTCATTGAGGTTTTACTGACTTAATGTCTTGGATATTTATTCCATGTATTTACACAACACTTCTCAGTTATTTGTTTGATAATGTCCACTGCCCTCAAGATCTTAAGCGCTTATGGCGACGCTATTGACTCTTCTAGGTTGGACACTTTACTTCTGGGTATGAATTAAGTTATGAGAAACAACTACTCATGTGGTCGTGAATAGAGACTAAGTCCCTTACCAAGCTTTTAGTTGAAAAAATGGCTCCAATTCATTTCTTTGTTATGGGTTTGTAAATAATTAGTTAAAGAGTATATTATTGATGGAATACTATGTAATGGGTTTGTAAATAATTAGTTAAAGAGTATATTATTGATGGAATACTATGTAAGAAATTTTTGAAGTTTTTAGGAGAACTCTCGTGATAAAGTTGACGAAGGGCTTTTAGCGTTTTTTCTTCCTATAGGAAGGACATAAATTTGCCATGCAATCCTCTTAAGTGAACCTGTTCATGTCGATTGATATTTAACCATGAATGTTTAACTTATTGTATTAGAACCTACTTAACTTATTCTACCTCTTATATATTTTTGGAAAGGCAATGTAATTGTCTTCTTTGTTTTTGGTTTGCATTCTGGTCCAAGAATACCCTTCATTTACTTATTCAAGCATTCACTATTTTCAATTGAAAATATCCACAAGTATTCGATCAAGAATTAGTTTAAGATGATTATACTATTTTGAGCAATCACTCTGCTATGTTTTCATGGTTGCTGTAGTTTGAGTGATGGTATCTTGAACCTACATCAAAATGATAAATGAATACTATCTTTACATTCTTACCAAAGTTTGTAAGGGGTGCACAGATTATTCTACAGACGCATTTCGTTTGTCTTACTTCTGTACTTTAATAGTTTTCCGGGTGCACAGATTATTCTACAGACGCATTTCATTTGTCTTACTTCTGTACTTTAATAGTTTTCCCTTGATATTCAGGAAGATGTGAATGATAATGAATGAATGAGCACTTTTTTCCATCTTTGCTATTTGTAGGAATTTACAGGGTAAGTTCCTCAGACAGAACACCAAAAGGACACCGCTCACAAACAGATCACAGATGAATACACCAGTATTTTGACGTGGTTAAATGATCCGGATCTTGGAAGGAGGCCCCCGGATCTTGGAAGGAGGCCCCCAAGATCTAAAATACTAAAATGGATCTTGGGAGGAGAGACCCCCAAGATCTGAAAACTTGCAATGGATCTTGGCGGAAAGACCCCAAGATCTGAAAATTTGAAATTACCAGAAGAAAAATATGAGAATGCCCAATAAACAAAACCACAAAGAAACTTTTTTATTAAAACCCAAGTGGAAATAAACCAGCTAGGGCGATGGTAGCT
>APFE031701705.1:50310-62407 GCA_000404065.3 Pinus taeda | reverse complement strand
TAAGAAGGAGCAGCAGATTAAAAGGTAAAATGAAGACCACAAAAGGGCCATCCTTTATTGACTTGAGCTCACCTGGAAAGGATGCTACAAGTCCTTCACACACTGAGTTTGTTGAGACTAGTCCTCCATGTGAGGAAAGTCCGTTTGAGCATGAACTTGAAGAAGAAGTTGAGCATGAACTTGAAGTTGAGCATGAACCTGAGTATGAGCATGAACCAAGTCCAAGAAAGTCACCAGAGGTTGATCCAGACCAACAGAAGGTTTATAATTATTTGGAAACATTAGAGCAAGCAGCTGCTGGCCCAAGAAATGTTCAACCTTTGGAGCAACAAATTCACTCATTAAAACAGCAAATTTTTGAAATTGAAGTTCTAAATCGCCATATTATACAAGAAAATGAAAAATTAAAAGAAAGGGGCAATGTGGACAAGATGGTACACGATAATACAATGCTGCATATGGGACTGTTGCAAAAAGAAAACAGAAAGCTGAGGAAGAAATGCAGGAGGCTAGACAGGGATTTGATTAACCTAAGGTTCAGATATTTAATGAAAAGGCCAAGAATTGATATTTCCACACAGAGGAAGAAGAGGAGATTAGATGTCTTGGCAGAGGCATCACAGCAGGTTGAATAAGCAGGTTTTTTGCATGAGGACATGCAATGCCCTCGTAGTGGGGGTATGTAGAGCCTCTAACCTACACCTCATCATCTACTATTACCTACTGTTTTTCATCACCTATCTCTCTCTTTCACCTCACTTTCCATATAAAATCACCCAAATCATTACATTAGATGTCATTAAGCATGATCAAGTGAGATTTGCTAATGTGTGATTGTTTTGTTTAGATTTTGACATAATTTACAGGCATTTCACAGCTCTCTGCTGATTCCACAGCTATCTAATGATTCTGCAGCCATCTGGAGATTCCGCAGCCTTTTTGTTAATCTCAAGGTTCCACGTGCCATTTTGCCAAATGAGCCACATGGGCACTTAGGTATCAAGGTGCTCGAGGTTCCTGTGCCATTTGTTCAATCATCCACGTCATCTGTACCTCCGGTCAAACAGGGGCAAGATCCTGTCAACGAAGGCAGCTTAACGGTGATGCATAAGTTGTTGGGTCACGTCAGCTCAAACGGTGACTTGCCCGTGTTACGTAGGATGTGGGGGACATAATCCAACTTTGGATTCAATGGCCATGACGACCAGGACCTCCAGCTCACCCACGCAAGCTCATGACGTGTTATTGCAGTTTTAATTATGCATGACAGTTTGTTTATTTTCAGTTTTAGCAGCACGCATAGGATATCCTTCAGATGCCTATAAATACTTGCGTCTTTGTACGCTTATGTTAACTTTACTTGCTGTATTTTTACGAACTTGTTATAATTTTCATGCATTCCCAAGACTCTGTTTTAATAGTGCTGTTCTAGCACTCTTAACTGTGAATTTCTGCACATGGAGTAATAGAAGCAGTGTTGTTTTGAAGCTTTCAACACTTTAAGTCTTCTTTGGGTTATGTGAATGGAGGGCCCCTGTTCATATTAGCCTTGTATAGTATTTTCATGTTCAACATTTCCTTTTCTTGACGTATGTACAACATAATTCACTTCATTTTAAGTCATTTTGAATCCTTTTCTTAAGCTGATCAGCATTGCTCTTTTGCAGGTTTTTGACCCGGGATTATTTGTGTGTTTATGTGTTTGCTTTATATCTAGTGGTAGTTTCAGTTGACAGATTCAAAGTTGCTGTCTTTTACTTCATTTCCATAACTAGTTTTTAGTTTTATTTCTCGAAACTGTCTGCTAACATTTGAATGATCTCTTACTATAAATTGTTTATCTTTTAGAGATCAGAATACTAATCACTTGCAGCTGGCTTTGGGTGCTTTCTAGACTAATCCTTAGCTACTTTCTAATCGTGCTTTACACATTACTATGTGATTTAGGCAGAGAGTTAGAAAGAGCAAAATATTATCACTAATCTTTAAAGTAGATTTTCTCATTTTTATCATTTATTAGACTTACTTTTAGCTACTTCTTAATCGTGTCTTACATAGTACTATGTGTTAGAGGCAGAGAGTTAGGAAGAGATAAACATTATCATTGGTATTTTAAGTGATTTTCTTTTTATTTGCAGAAATATGAATGGTGTCTAATACTACTAGAAAGTGGTTCTTTGCTTTCAAGTTCATTTTAATTCATTTATTTCCTTCAAGTTTTCCCTTTTCAGCGAGTAGTTAGAAACCACTAATCACACACCCTCACTCATCTAGAATTCACTCCACACACACCATCACTCATTTGTTTATAAATACACCAATCCATCTTAGGAAGATAAATTAATCACAAACAACACCCCCCAAAACGACAAAAGCTCTAAGAGGTTACTTAAGTACATATAGTACACCTTCACTTCATCAGCTTACGAGCCCCGGGTTGACAATTAATGATATCAATTTAGGAATACTAAATTGACCAAACAACCATTGAGGGAGAAATTCGATAAGCCTGATTGTGGGCAAATATAGTTTTTGAGATGACAAACTTCATAATTCCATGACCTCACAAGAGATGAATATTCCCAACCTGAGTTTGATGTGAGAGATGTGCATGAAGAATAATGTGCCGTAACCGATTCGTGAATTTAGTCATAAGTGAAATTTCAAACTTTTGAGAGATCACACTCAGAATACCAAACATTTTTCACACAGGAATTCACATCGAATATAACCATGCAGATAGACGGATTATAGAGAAACCATATATGATTTAGTTCAGGGGGCTTGCTAGAGTCCCGATCTCCTGACATAACCATCAACGGGAGTTGAAGTGCCTCGATTCCCTGGCAAGTCCCAAAACTTTCCAAAATTGTAGAATCGCATTTTGAAGCTTGAACCAGATCATGCATGGTTTGAGGGTGGATGACGTTGCTAATTTCAAAACTTCTCTCCAGATGGCTACCATCTCTGTCACAGGTTTCACTGGATTTTTCAGCTTCAACAATAATCAGATTACTCAATTGAAGAGGCTCTTATGATAGTACATTCAAATATAAATGAATTGGTGAGATCTCATGAGCAATCTAATTTGAAGAGTTGTCTTCATGCAAAAGGAGATATGGTGAGGGGTGGGAAGAGTTCTATGCAATCTGATTGTTTTCAACTTCATCATGGACAGCCTCACTGCCTTGTGTCAATCAAGGAGATAGCTCATCAGATGAAGAAACAAAAGATCATGGAGTATCTTCATCGCATGTAGATGCGCTATGAATGGTAGGACACATGGGAAAGTGAGGTGAAAAGGAAGCTTTGATAGGAATATCTTCTTTGACCGAAGGAGATTCCAAATCTGAGTTAGAGTCTTCATGAGAAATCGAAAGGTCACATGATATTCTTGGGCATTTATCATGGTATATGGAAGCATGGGAGTGATTACTTCCCAAGATTGGGGGTTGATCGAAAGAATTGATTGGACTGAATTTTCCATCAAGATTAGCATATTGAAAATCATTTAAGAATGGAAATTCATTGTTTTGATGTGGACAATTTTAGAAAAAGGCAGGAAAAATTGATATTGTCCTCACCTTCCTTCTCCTCTACCTGTATAATGTGATTTCCTTGCACCTGATCACAATTTTTTCTAGCAACTTGAGAATCAAGAGGATGTGAAAAATTGGCTGGTGAAGCAGATTGATCAAGTGAGTCATGGTACATGGAGTCATGATGTGGAGAATACAGAGGAGAACAGAAATTTGGGTCAGTTTTGAGATTAGAGTTGTGAACGGTGACATCCTCTTGCAGAATGGAGGAGTGAATCTTCGTTGTAGGCTTCCTGAGCCATTATGGAATTTCCTCCATTGAAGCGGGAGACGAATGAGAAGATGGGATGGGGACTTGATTCGTAGATATCTCAGCTTCATGATCACCGCAAGGGCGCACCCACATCAGGACTAGATGATTCAGGTGGATATCGGTGGCCACCTACCAAGACCACTTAGAACCCCACCATTGTTTCTTTCAGCTTTTCAGTTTCCTGAATTGTAGCATAGTTTACTAGTTTTAGCAGTTTTTCAGGTCCTGAACTTCCGGAGATGTTTTAAGGCCCTAAACGACATTATTTGGGAAAACTAGGAGCAACATGGGTCCATGGACCGATGTTTCTCTTCCCAAAGTTGTAGTTCTCGAATAGATATTTCTAATGAGATATTGTGTGCATCAAACGGAGATCGTATGCCAAAGTTACGACCCTGGGAAGTTGATGTACCAATTTACCCAAACAGGGCCCACAGTTTGGCCTTTCATCTTCTAGGGTTAGGTTTTGGGATGTTTAGGGGTTTCCATTGTTTCTCAACAATAAATAGGCCTTCTAGCCTCTAACATAGTTCAGAGGCATGTAGCCACCACATCTCTTCTCAAAGATAAGCTATCATCACCCTAGCTAGTTTATTTCCATTTCTGTTTGTAAGCATATTTCAGTATTTTACAGTAATCAAATGAAGAATTATTTCTGTTGCATCTCTATATGTATGGTTATATATGTAATTTGTTGTGTTCCTATTTAAATCTAGATCAGTGGTATCAGAGCAGTCTGCTCTTTCTCACATGTCCCCAACGAAGTCGGAATATAAGGAGTTGGGGCTTAAACTGGTCGAAAATTTGCAAGAGCAACCTCATAAATCCCAACAACCTCCCATGGCGGATGAAAAGAAAGACGAGGGGGCAAGAGATCCTATCAAAATCTTGCTTGAAGAGACCCTCGAGTGACAAAGGAACGTGATGATGGACAACTTTTCCCAGATCCTTCAGCGGCTACCCAGGGGCGACACATCTACTTCTTGCAACCACTCTAGAAGCACCACACCCTTTAAGGCACAAGTGAACTTTGACATTCCCATATTTGAGGGTCATATAGATGCAGACGCCATAGATAAATGGTTAAATATGCTAGAAGAGTATTTTTCTGTTCATGATTTTTTCGGCTGGGAAAATATTACTTTCTCTCTTCTCAAAGCTGCCCCCCACGTCAAGGACTAGTGGGAAACCTACTGCGAGCAAAAGGATGAAAGTACGGCCTCACTATTTTCAGCCGCACCCACTTGGAATTCATTATGGACTGCCATCAATGAGCAGTACTACCCTATCAGAAGCTATGAGGATCAATACATAAAGTGGACCATGCTGCGGCATGGAAGGGACCAAGACGTGTTGGAGTTTACCAATATTTTCCATACCCTTCCCACAAAGTTGGGTATCAAGGATTCAAAGCAGCATTTGGTACTCAAATACTGCAGTTTCCTGCACAGGTACATCTAGGAAGAAATATAATTCCGGAACATCTCCTCGTTCGACACGACATACTGATATGTCGTCAAGATCGAGCAAAAGTTTAAACAGAAGAAGCGAGACTTTGGATCTACAAATTTGAACCAAGGGAAAGGTGCCCCCAAACTACAGAACAAAGAACAAAGCCAAGGCGAGGCAGCCCAAGACAACTCACCAAAGTTGCAAGCAAAGAACAATTCCGTGAATCCAAAAAAGAACACAGGAAAGTGATGTGAGTTCCATAAGAGCTCCATTCACAACACAAGTGAGTGTTGGGCCAAGCAGTCACTAGTGGCTGAGCTAAAGGTTTCATAATCATATGCATGTTCCAACTCTGAGTCAGAACTTGACAAAGGGAATGACAAAGGGAAGCAGATTATTGATGTGGAGCCCAATGCCATCGTTTCCACCACAAAGATCCAGAAGGAGGAACCCGAAGATCCAAAGGAGGAGGAGCATCTCTTCCACTCCTAGATGTGGGTAAAGGGCTCCCCGCTACAGTTCATTATTGACAGTGGAAGCCAAAAGAACCTCATTTCGGCAGAGGTTGTGAAGCGGCTAGGCTGACTGACCAAAGCACATCCACAACAGTACACCATCGGGTGGTTTCACCAAGGACATGAGCTTCGCGTGAGCCAGCAGTGTCACCTTCCATACAACATCAAGCCCTTCATGGATGAGGTATTGTGTAACATTGCTCCCCATGATGTTTGTGATGTATTATTAGGACAACCATACTTGTGGAAGCGACATGATATGTATGAATCAAGGACCTGTGTTGTTATTGTTACTTTTTGAAATAAGTTGTACACGATACCAGAGGTAGCACCGCCTACTGTCATCTCTTTGGTTACTGCAAAACAATGCAGTAAGCTCTTTTCCAAAACCAGGAAATTTGTTTTCCTGATGATACGCCCTCAAGAAAAGAGGAAGGTGGTGGCCACGGCCTCCAGACAGGGTCCCTCCACATGACAACTACAGATGGACAAGGTCATGGAGGAGTACAAGGACATCTTCACCTCCCCCGCAGGGGTTCCTTTGCACTATCAGGTTAAGCACTCCATCGATCTGACCCCAGGTGCATCATTGCCTAATGGACCAATATATTGACACTCTGTTATGGAGAATGCTGAAATCAAGAAGCAAATTCAGGAGTTGTTGCATAAAGGTCACATCATCCGAGTTCATCGCCCTATGGGATCCTGATCGTGTTGGTACAGAAGAAGGATGGGACTTGGAGACTCTGTATTGTCTATTGGGCACTGAACAAGATCATTGTCCGTAATAGATACCCAATCCCATGAATTGATGACCTCCTGGACCAACTGAAGGGGGGGAAAATATTTCAGCAAGATTGATGTGAAGTCGGGATATCACCAGGCACCAATCGAACCCTCCAATGTGTGGAAGACTATCTTCAAAGCCAAGCAGGGCCTTTTCGAATGGTTGGTTATGCCTTTCGGATTGACAAATGATCCTGCAACCTTCATGAGGATAATGGATGACATCTTACAACCATTCATCAACTCATTTGTAGTGGTATACTTGGACAACATCCTGATCTTCAGCCAAAGTTGGGAAGAGCACCTCCACCACATCCGACAGGTTCTCCAAACATTGCGGCAACACAAGTTATGTGCCAATTTGGAGAAATGTACTTTTGGCATGACCCAGATTCAGTATCTGGGATACATTATTGATGAATGGGGGGTGCATGTGCATCCAGCCAAGATCCAATTCATTCAAGATTGGTCATCTCCAACCACTCTGATAGACCTCTGCAGCTTTCTAGGTCTTACCAACTTCTACTACAAGTTCGTGTTGGGATTTTCTCATATCACTTGGCCCTTAAGTCAAGTCACCAAGGGAGGAGGGAAAGCAAAAATATTTTGGTCTGAATCTCAATAGAAGGCATTCACAGAGTTGAAAGATCGCCTCTGCTCGGCACCAATGCTCACATTATCAAACTTGCAACAACCATTTGAGGTCGAGACATATGCCTTTGACTATGGTATTGGGGCAGTCCTTACTCAACATGGACATCCAGTGACATATCACAGTGAGACACTTTCAGACACAGTCTGGAAGTATCCCACTTATGACAAAGAGATGTATTCCATTATGCAGGCCTACCGACAATGGAAGCATTACATTTTGGGGAAGGAAACGGCCATCCACACAGACCACTGACCCCTGTAGTTCATACAGACCCAAGGGAAATTGTAGAATGATCACCATCAAAAGTGGTCCACATACCTTCAAAAATTCCATTTGAATATCAAGTATAATAATGGCATCACCAATAATGTTGCAGATTGCCTCAGTCGACCACTAATCATGGCATTAACCACCATGCTCAACTCTTATGGGCACGAGACTTATGATTGGCCACTTCTCTACAAAAGCAACCCAAAATTCAGCCACACATACCACACACTCTTGGAGGGTCATCATGTTTCAAATTTTCACCTCTAGGATGCCCTATTATGCCACTTGGGTCTCCTTAGTGTTCCTTCAAGCAAGTGTGCCAAGATGATTTGGGAAACACACTATAGTCAGGTTATTGGGCATTTTGGGGTCGAGAAAATGGTGGCAGTACTACAGAAGTATTTATATTGGTCGAATCTTTGACAGGATGTCGGGAACTACATCAAAGCATGCACTTCCTGCGCCATTTCCAAACTAACCATCAAGAAGAAAGGCCTCTATACCCTTCTACTTACCCCTAGTCGACCTTGGGAATCCATCTCCATGGATTACATGTGAGGCTTTCCTTCTACTAAGCATGGAAAATGACTGTGTTTTTGTGGTCGTCAACAAGTTCTCAAAGATGGCCATTATGGCAGCCTGCAAGAAGAATATCACAGCAGAAGCCACTGCTAAACTCTTCTTTGAACAAGTGTGGGTACACTTTGGGATCCCACAGTCTATCATCTCAGATCAGGATAGCAGGTTCCTCAGTACATTTTGGTCCAGTCTCTGGTCAATGCTGGACACCAAACTCACTAAGTCCACAACCTTCCATCCTAAAACTAATTTCCAAACAGAGGTTGTCAATAGGATGATTGTACATTCTGCATGTACAACTCAAAGCATCCACGCACATGGGATGAGAGCCTCCCTTATGTTTAGCACAGCTACAACCGTGCTCTCCACAGCTTGACTAGCCACAACCCTTTTCAGGTGGGCTTGGGATTCCAGCCACTATCTCCCATTGATGTGGCCATGCCATTTGTAGCTACTCACACAGGTTTGGCTTATGTCCAGTCTGAAACAGATAAGGCAAACAGCTTCATTGAGCACATCCAACATATTCTCCAGCAGACCCATGACATTCTGGAGAAATCAAATGCCAAGTACTGTTGGGTTGTGTTATATTCTTTCCACGACTAGCCCACGTAGTTTATCGGGGGGTTAGAGGGGGAGTGGAGCCCCCGCTTCGTTGTGTCAATTGCATAGCAGGGGGGTCATAGGGGGTTTGAGGGGTGCAGGTAACCCCAGAAAATTTTGGTTTTGGAACCTATGCTAGGTTGGGCAGACCCACCTATGGTTTTGTGCATGATTTTCGTACATGTTTTTGGACGCGATGGTTTTCGGTCCAATGTTTTGGACGTGATGGTTTTCGGTCGATGGTATTGGATCCTTCGGCATGTATAAATATGTATTGTAACATTGAAAGGAATATAATGAAAAATCAAGTTGGTAGTCCCAGTTTTGGGATCCAGGGGAAAATATCTATGTATATGTGTTTTATGTGTTATGCTCTCGCATTGTTTATTTTATGTGTTTTAGAATTTATATGCAGGTAATTTTTGTACGGGGTTAACTACAATTGGTATCAGAGTTGTTTTGGCTTCAAGGGGATGCCTTTGTTGCTGAGGGGTTTTCTCAGGCCTGTGGTAGACCCTGTTCAGTGGGAGATCTGCGAGATCAATTCTGGTGGTGAAAGAAGATGGTGAGCAGTGGAAATATAGAGATCGAGAAATTTAATGATCAAAGTTTTGAGTTGTGGAAACTCAAGATGGAGGACCTGTTGGTGGATAAAGATTAGTGGATCGCGGTAGATCCGGGTACTAAACCAACGGGAGTGTCCTATGAAGAATGGAAGAAGTTGGATTAGAAGGAAAAGAGAACAATATGATTGTGTGTCTCAGATTTAGTATTGTTGAAAGTATCAGGGGAAGCTATGGCGAAGGCTTTGTGGGACAAGTTAGGGACTTTGTACCGATCTAAGTCTCTGGTGAATAAATTGTTCCTACGGAAAAAGTTGTATAACCTGAGGATGAAATATGGAGACTCGATGATAGAGCATCTGCACACATTTAATACTATGGTAAGTCAGTTAGCATCTATTGATATTAAAATTTCAGCTAAAGATAAGTGCTTCAATTTTTTGTGTTCTCTACCAGAGTTATGGGATAGTCTGGTTATTGCAATAGGTAGCAATGCAACTACCTTGCAGTTTGATGAAATAGTTTCATCCTTGCTGACGGAGGAGATGAGACGGAAAAATATGGAGAGCTAGAATGGTGATGCCTTGTTTGTACGAGGACAATTACAGAACAGAAACAAAAATAAGTCATTGAGTGGGAGATCTAAATCTCCAGGAAAACCTGTAAAGGTGGTGTGCTGGAAATGCGGAAAGGAAAGGCACTACAAAAGGGACTGTAAATCTAAAGCTCCTAATAAAGGAAAGGGATCTAATGATGCTCCTTCTGCAGAGGCAAAAACCACCTCAGATGAAGGTGGGGATGTGTACTTGGCTTCTTCAAGTACACATGTATATCATGAGGCATGGTTGATTTATTCAGGTGCATCCTTTCACTTCACTCCCCATAGAGAGTGGTTTTGCGAGTATGAGAAATACGATGGTGGTGATGTCTTCTTAGGGGATGATAGGAAGGCTAGAATCGTTGGTCGCAGAAAATTAAAGTTGAAGTTGCAAGGTGGAAGTGTAAGAACACTTCCAGGTGTTCTGCACATTCCTGCATTAGCCAGAAATCTGATTTCTTTAAGCAAGTTGGATGATGCAGGTGTAAAAATAGTGTTCGAGAAGAACACCTGCAAGATGGTTCGGGGAGCACTAGCATTGATGCAGGGAGTTTGGATTGGAACTCTATACAAGCTGCAAGGTAGCACGGTTGTTGATGGGTGCAACAGTTTTGTGGTTCTTGAAAGTGGAGCAGAAAATCTAGTGGTATCTGGAGATAAGACCATGTTATGGCATCAAATACTTGGACATATTGGAGAGAAGGGCCTTCAAATACTTCATGGTAAAGTTATGGTAGAAGGTATGAGTAATAGCTCTCTGGATTTTGATTTCTGTGAAAATTGTGTATATGGGAAGCAGAATCAGGTGAGTTTCCCCTCTGGTGGTAAGAGGGCGAAACATATATTAGAGCTTATGCATAGTGATGTGTTTGGACCTGTGAAGGTTCCATCACTAGGTAAGTTTGTGTAATATGTATCATTTATAGATGACTTCTCTAGGAATACATGGATATATTTCCTTAAGAAGAAATCTCAAGTCTTTGACAGGTTTAGAGAATTCAAGGCTCTGATGGAAAACTAGACAGAGAAGAAGATAAAGGTGTTGAGGACAGATAAAGGTGGAGAGTTTTGCAGTAAGGAATTTGAAGAATTCTGTAAGAAGTGTGGTATAGCACGGCAAAATACTACTCCATATACACCTCAGCAAAATGGAGTTGTAGAAAGAATGAATAAGACATTAATGGAAAGGGAAAGAAGCATGCTCATTAGTGTCGGGTTAGGACAGGAATTCTGGGCAGAGGCGGTGGAGACAGCATGTTACCTGGTCAATAGATCACCTTCGTCAGTGTTGGAGGATAAAACTCCACAAGAGATATGGACTGGTAAGAAACCCTCTCTTTCACATCTGAGGGTATTTGGATGTGATGCATATGTACATATTCCAAAGGAGAAACGAACCAAGTTGGATAGTAAATATGAAAATTTCATCTTTATTGGGTATAAGGATGGTTTAAAGGGTTATAAGCTTTGGAACCCAGTAACAAGGAAGGTTGTGCACAGTCAAGATGTGGTGTTCAGAGAGGTGAAAGATGTTATTAAACATGAAGTCCAACCAAAGGAACCTGAGAAGATAGAGTTTGAGCTAAAGGAGGAAGAATCAGACTCTACAGCAGAGGAGTAATCAGAAGATGAAGAGCCACAAACACTAGGTGTGAGAAGATCAATTCGAGAAAAAATGCAGCCTTAAAGGTATAGTCCATCAGCTTTATGTTCAAATTTTTCTTTATCTATTACTAATGATGATCCCAGAACTGTGAAAGAAAAAGTAGATTCAGAGGATGGAAAACTCTGGAAAGAGGCCATGGTTGATGATGGCATATTTGCACAAAAATGAGGCTTGGGATCTGGTGGAGTTGCCAGCTGGAAGGAAACCCATTGGCAGCAAATGGGTGTTCAAGAAGAAGACAAATGAAAAAGGAAAGGTGGAGAAATACAAATCTCGGTTGGTAGCAAAAGGTTATTCCTAGGTTCCGGGAATTGATTTTGGTGATATTTTTTCTCCTGTTGCCAAGGTAACTTCTATTAGATTACTTTTATATGTTATTGTTGCTTTTGATTTTGAGGTAGAACAGATGGATGTAAAGACAACATTTCTCCACAGGGATTTGGAAGAGGAAATCTACATGAAGCAACCTGAAGGCTTTGCGGTGAAGGGTAAGAAAGAACTGATATGCAAGTTAAAGAAGTCTCTGTATGGGTTAAAACAATCACCAAGGATGTGGTA
>APFE031701705.1:18668-49911 GCA_000404065.3 Pinus taeda | reverse complement strand
GTTCAAATATGGGGTTAGTACAGGGAGCTATAAGGATAGATTGTGACAGCCAAAGTGAAATTTTCTTGGCAAAGAACCTTGCATATCATTCAAAGACAAAGCACATTGATGTTCAGTATCACTTTGTGAGGGATATGATAAAAGACAAAAAGGCGTTGTTGGTAAAGGTGGTATCTTTGAAGAATACTGCAGATACATTTACAAAATCTGTGAGCTCTGAGAATTTCTCTTCATGTAGAGAAACAATGGGAGTTGCAGGGCTAGATAAATGACTAAGCTCTCTTGTGGCCCCTATGGAAATAAAACAACAAGTGGGAGAATGTTGGGTTGTGTTACATTCTTTCCATGATACCCCATGTAGTTAACGGGGGATTAGAGGGGGGGCGGAGCCCCCCCTTCGTTGCACTGATTGCACAGCGGGGGGTCATAGGGGGTTTGAGGGGTGCAGGTAACCCCACTCTATGGGTTCTATGGTAGTGCCCCAGAAAATTTTGGTTTTGGAACCTATGTTAGGTTGGGCGGACCCACCTATGGTTTTGTGCATGATTTTCGCACATGTTTTTGGATGCGATGGTTTTCGGTCCATGGTTTTGGACGCAATGGTTTTCGATCCATGATATTGGATGCTTCAGCATGTATAAATATTTATTGTAGCATTGAAAGGAATATAATGAAAAATCAAGCTAGTAGTCCCAGTTTTGGGATCCAGGGGAAAATCTCTGTGTATATGTGTTTTATGTGTTATGCTCTCGCATTGTTTATTTTATGTGTTTTAGAATTCGTGTAATTTTTGTATGGGGTTAAAACCTACAAGTGAAAGCAATGACATGATCAACATCAAGTGCCACACAAGTTTCAAGTGCACAACAAAGTCTGGTTGCATTTGCAAAAGGAACGCCTTACCGGAGCCTATCGGAAACTCAGACCACTCAGATATGGTCCTTACAACATTACCAAGGTTGTGGGAGACAATTCATTTGAGCTCAGAATTCCCCCATTCCTTGGCCTGCACCAAGTGTTCAATGTGGACCGCCTTCGGCCATACTTTCCACCATTACTAGACACATCCGACATTGCAGAACAACTCACACCCATAGAGTTAAATCCAGATTGCATGGAACAAGTTGCAATTGATCGGATCATGGACACACAGATCAAGCACACTCGCCAGCAGAATATCCAACTGTATCGAGTTGTCAAAGCAGGCCAACTCCTTCACCAGGTCAAGTGGCTCACCAGTGACCAAGTTCAACAGAAGTTTCCTCATCTCATGGAGGAACTCGACGCAATGGGGACCATTGCTTCCTAAGGGGGGAGGAATGATCTAGGTGGATATTGGTGGACACCCACCAAGTCCACTTGGACCCCCACCATTTTTTCTTTCAGCTTTTTAGTTTCTTTAGTTGTAGCATAGTTTACTATTTTTAGTATTTTTTTGGGACCTAAACTTCTGGAGCCGTTTTGAGGCCCTAAACGACGTTTTTTGGGAAAACTAGGAGTAGCATGGGTCCATGGACTGATGTTTCTCTTCCCAAAGTCATAGTTCTTAAATAGATCTTTCTAACGAGATATTTTGTGCGTCAAACAGAGATCGTATGCCAAAGTTACAACCCAAGAAGTTGATGTACCAATTTATCCAAACAAGGCCTGTTATCACCTAGATTGACCTCAAGCTGAAGGGAGGCAATGACAGGGTAACCACAAACCAAGCTTAGCCTAGTAGCTAGCCCTACTAGGCTGGGAGAGGGCTCTCTCCATAAGGATCTCAGTCAAGATGACTGGATCAAGTAAAGGATTTTAGGCTAGGTAAAGTAACTCGAAGGTTTTGATTGAATTTTGTTAGCGTTTTGCCAGATCAGGAGGAGCTGGGCAATTTAGGTCTGGGAAATTAGGTCAGAAATACAGGGTGTTCTATGGGGCAAGGTAGGCATAAGCTTTATCACTTTAGGCTTGATGATGTGAGGTGTTTAAGACTGATGAGGAGCTAATAGGGGCATGTGGCAATCATGGATCCTTCTTAAACAGTAGAAAAATGAAATGTTGACTGATTTCCCAAGGTAGAGCACTGATACAATGGATTCTATTTATCAAACTTGAAAACATTCAACTAGAAGCAATGAAATGAATGATGGCATACATAAAACATGTAAATAAATGATCACAAAAGAAGAAATTGTACTAAAACTCCATACCACAGGGATCCCATAAAAATAGCTGCAAATCTTATTAATCTCCTTGCCAAACTGCTTACAATGATGTACAAGCTCTAAACATCCAACTGAGTCCAACCCACACAATGACTCAGAAAATACATGATATAGGCCTCAAAACAACTAATCCTAGCCTCAAGGGTCAAATTCCATGAGAGGAGGAGTAGTTGCACACAATACTGAACTGATAGCTAAAGACTAGGGTGGTCAAACTGACTCATTCCTAATATGAAGCAAACTGATTCATTACATGCCACTTAGGCCATTCATCTGATGTATCTACCCTAGGTAACAAAAAATATCTTTAATTACATCATCATCATGAATTAAATCAGTGAAAAACCAAAATCCCAGAGGTGAAAAGTGAAAAACTAAAGAAACAGTGAAAGAACTGGTTGCTTGTCAAATGCGCAGTGCCAGTGTCAAATGCATTGCGCGTGGACCAAGTTCAGCAGAAGTTTCCTCATCTCATGGAGGAACTCAATACAATGGGGACCATTGCTTCCTAAGGGGGGAGGAATGATCCAGGTGGATATTGGTGGACCCCCACCATTGTTTCTTTCAACTTTTCAGTTTCTTTAATTGTAGCATAGTTTACTATTTTTAGCAATTTTTCGTGTCCTAAACTTCTAGAGTTGTTTTGAGGCCCTAAACAGCGTTTTTTTAGAAAACTGGGAGTAGCATGGGTCCATGGACAAATATTTTTCTTCCTAAAGTTGTAGTTCTCAGATATATCTTTCTAACGAGATATTGTGCACGTCAAACAGAGATCGTATGCCAAAGTTACGACCCCAGGGAGTTGATGTACCAATTTACCCAAATGGCGCCCACAATTTGGCGTTTCATCTTCTAGAGTTAGGTTTTTGGATGTTTATGGTTTTCCATTGTTTCTCAACAGTAAATGGGCCTTCGAGCCTCATTGTAACAGAGTTCAAAGGCATGTAACTGCCACATCTCTTCTCAGAGATAAGCTACCATCCCCCTAGCTAGTTTATTTCCATTTCTGTTTGCAAGCATATTTTAGTATTTTATAGTAATGAAATGAAGTATTATTTATGTTGCATCTCTATATGTATGGTTATAACTATAATTTTTTTTATTCTTGTTTAAATCTGGATCACCAGAAAAGTAGGAGGACAAGGAACAAATGGGGTGGTGGGCTCCTCCTTTGCAATCTGAGGTGCCTCATGATCCCGAAGAGTTGGGGACGAAGGGAAATCAGGAGGTTCACCATATTGGGAGACATGAACCAAGTGTATAAACTCTTGTCTCAATAAATATGAGTTCAAAATTTTGTCAGGAATTTCGTAATAGATGTGAAGGAATCGATCAGCAAAGTCCTCAACTAATTCGTCAGGCTCCATTCTTAAATAGCAGAATCTTTCACAAACATCCTGGTAGCTATACTTATCAAAAGCCTTCACCATCATCTTTGAAAGATGGTTGAATGAACTGATAGAAGCAATGGGTAATGTACGACACCAGTTTTTAGCACAAACTTCGAATGTGAGGGTGATTAATATAGCCTAAACATCTTCAGAATTTATCTAGTGACGACGGCAAGGAGTCATAACTTGAAGAAGATGTACATGAAAAGGTGATTCACCCTCACCATTGAAATTCAACTCGGACAGGTCATAAATAACTTCCGCAAGGATGGTACAATTAAGCTTTTTAGAAAAACATCCTGGGATTATGATTTTAGAAAGAGCCATTTTAAATAAGAAATTCAAACCAAAATCTACAGGCACAGTGTGTCATATGGCCCTTCTTCTAGCGTCATTTTGTTGACAGTGTTGGAAATTCATCAACCAAGGGGATCTCCTCGATATGAAGTCCCAACTAGACCTCATACTATTTTGTGTAGGAGTCTCATCTGATATAAAGGTCTGGTTTCCATATACTCATAGATCTGCCTTAGCTCTAGCTATCAGCACATGAGAGTGTTACGCTGGTATCTTCAAACAGCAAGGTAAGTGTGCCTAGTGAGTGTGTAACGTAATTGTGTCAAGGTTCTCTTACTGCAAAACGAGGAGAAAAATGAGCCTCTAAGTGAGAGTTAATAGTACCACCTAGGAAGAGACACATGCAAATAGTCCACAGCGAACGCGACAGTCGTTAAAACCAAAGTACAAGGGAAGACCCATCCACCATCCAATGGAGTAGTCCACAACGAATGTGACGGTCGTTACAACCAGTAAGAGAGGAAGGTATGCCTAATATCTTGCAGAGTAATCCACAAGGATGAGACAAAAGTGATAAACAATACATCACATTCCTAACAAGGTAAGTACTAAAACAACCGAAATATTTCAACTATCTTAGTACATGTGAAACGAACATGAATTACAAATTCTGAAATAATAGACTTACAAACATCTACAAAATATGCATGAAAAAGTGTTGGCCTCAACAGGCTTCTGAATTAAGCAAAATTTCCAAGACACATATGTACATCATGCATCACTAGCCCCAATAGTGGGACATTGGAGCCACTCCTCGCTCCTCAAAGAACTGACTGAAAACTATTTATGCTTTGTCAGAGGAGACAATGTGAAAAGTGCTTGGTCATACAATGGGAGGGGTATATATATAGCCAAGGGTGGTGCTTGACCCTTGTGACTCTTGGACTACCCTCATGATCATTCAACTTCCTATGAATTTTCAACTGACATGACTCTTCATACTCATTGTGTGTCCATTGGACCTTCACTTTACATTACATTCAGATACAACTTATATGGCCCATAGTAGTGATGTGGCCTCGAAAACTCATGACGCAACTTGACATGACACTGCTGACGTGGACTAGCTGATTGTGGTGGTAATGTAAAGTTGTTTTTGTTGCTGAGTGATGGATGTGTTCTTGGATGCGCTTTCTCTTTCCTCCACATAGCTTGATGCTACAAGGTCTTCAATGATCTTGGTATTGTAAGATGGTTGCATGCATGTGTTCCATTTGCTTGTTCTTTGATGAGTTTATTTTGTCCATCCAACTAAAAATAAGTCTTCTAGCATGTTTTCTCCTTCTCCATCTCATTCATTGTCTAACAATGATCTATCATTGTACCTATTCCTACAATTCACTCATAACAGGACGACATCGAATCCAAAACCTCCTAGTCTAAGATGATGATTGTTTTCCATGGACCAAGACTAACATAAATGACAGAATGGGGAATAGGGCCCAATAACTGTGCACTACGCAGTTCTAGGTGATGGGAGGTAGACTGGTCACTAGGACTGCACAGAGCGTAGCTCAGGCTTGACTATGGAACTCTGGGGCATAGTCTTCATTGTCAGGGAAAACTACACAGTGGCCACTGGGAGGCAGGATTGTGCAGTTCAGGTCACCAGTGGCAGTTGCAAGGTGGGACTGATCTGAAACTGGGGCTCTTAGACTTCTTGTCTAACTTACAAGAACCTCTCCCACTTCCAAAGATTTAAATTTTCCCAAGTCTATTTGATCAACCAATGCGGAAATAAGAAATGCTTGAAAATATGGTTGTATGCTTGTATTTGTTTCCAGCTGATTATTTACTTTAAAATCTGTTGTTTGTGCTGATATGGGAAGGTACTTAAACTGATATATAAATGCCTATAACAGTAGTAAAAGTAGCAGTAAAAACAAACACATAAGACAACAATATAATATGGAGTTCACCTTGATATCTTGGGCTACCTCTCCTTGAGCTCTAATCAACTCGATTAGGCTCTCTGGGATTATGTCTTCAATTATTTTACAAGTGCTACACTTAACTCCATTGGTTTATAGCTAAACCAATGGGCTTAGAATGTCATCTTACCCATGGTTGTCCTTATTCTGCAGACAAGTCTAGGCTTCTCTAGACTGGACTCCTTCTGTCAGTGCTCTGAGCTTCTCGAGCTTCTTGCTTCTCTGACTCCCTCATAATTCTATATTTGTCTCTAGAACTTCTTCTCTTCTCTTGGACACACCTCAGACAACCAGCCAGAGCTTGATCATTCGATCTCCTGTTGTGTTGTAACTTCACTGCAGCCTTGTGGCTCTTAGAATTCTATTAGAGCTCTCTAGCTCTACGGCTCTGCCTCCAACCTCTGGTGGATCTCCCGATTACAGTGAGCTCAGCTCTGGTTTCTCTGCTTCTAGGTCTACTTACTGCTTCCTAGGTTGCTCTCTCTTTTTCCCCCTTTTTACTCTCTGTCTATTCGTGGCTTAAAACCAATCCATCCCTTGATTGTTCACTTCCTCTTCCATCTCTTAAAATCGCCTACTGTTGTTCGCTTGGAATTCCTTGCCTCTACGTCATCGCCACTGTGTAACGTCTCACATGGAAGTGGCCACTTGTCCTTTCACGAACTGCGCCAGCTCTTCCTCAAATGGTTCGATATTTCGGTTACTCTATGTAATGATCCATCCGCCAACTCAGTGGTCCAATCGAACTTCAACATTTATGTGTCAAAGCTTATTTCTCACGTCAAATCTGGTTTTCCATCGGGCGCAATCTCCACCATTAGATCTGGAGCCCCAGATCCTACAGTGTTCGCTCTTATCGCGTGGTTGACTTGCTCAGACGTTAGCCCACGATGAGAGGCGGTTTTCTCTCTCATCCATTGGACACGCGTGATTCGTTGTATGGCATCTCTCGTTCTCCTAACAAACCCACTTACTGCTCGAAATGCCTCCGATATACCATCAGTTTTGGAACTCAGGGCCCACCTTGTCGGTTTTAGCACTTTCCTATGGTTTTTCGGTTTCCCTTGTGATCGAGTGCTCGAGGCTTTTCCTCTTCGAGGGGTTTTGCCCAGCGATATGTGATTAGCACTAATTGCGTATCAGAAACTACCTTTGTTTCCTGATCTAGATTTCCCAATTTCTAGTTTGCGCCACTACGCAGTCTCCATGGGCCAATGGTCAGTGCGCTTTGATCGAGGGTCCTCATTGTTCCGTGCTGGCTACAAACTGTCGTTGTTTAGAGGTTATTTCTGATAGGCTTCGACATCCACAAGACTTTAAACTTCGGTATGATTTTTTACAGAATTCGGGTAGCTTTAAGAGAGTTTAAGGATCCAATTTGGATCACGCCTTCCCACTAAAAGAACCTTTTGTCCACCAAAAGACTGATATATTGATCTTAGTAGTAAATGAGAGTAACAACACCCTCTTCATTCAACCTCCATACACTTGCCTTTGCATAGTGCCTCTGAACTAAAATCTTTGACCACTTCCCTTCTTGGATAGGTTGGTCATCTCAGGAAGAACTGTTTTCCTCCTTGACTTCATGCAGAACTTTTGCTGTGAAGTTTACAGAAGGTAGTTTGAACTTCTTTGCCTTGATCCTTGATCCAAGGTGGCTCAAACAAATGTGAAGTACATCTGCTCCACAAAACATTCATTTGTACCTGTTTGAAAAGCTGCCAACAACAACTGTTAACAATAGCAGGCATACAGACAACAACTGCATGGGCTAACCCCTGCTTCAACAAAGAAACAGATTTCACATCTTGTGAACCCTTCCATGTCTTATATCTGCATACAAATGATTAACTAGATAACAAGCCAATAAAACATGTCTTTACAACAAATGACCCTTCAAGTCAAGCATGTAGGAAAAAAGACCTTTAGGACTCTTTTCCAAAAGATGAAACACTTCATCCTTATCTCCATTTTAGAAACCAAGTTAACTTCTCCCAAGCCAGCATCACATGCATCTCATGCTCATGCATGCATTCCATCTTTCAACTTTTGCTTAAGTACACTATACTTTCAAAGCTGAAATGAACATACTATTGCAGCAATAAAGTGAGATTCCTAATCGACTTCTTTCTATTCACCATTTTGGTAAGATCCTGCAACTTGCATTTATTCCATAAAGAAATGCAAATAGATGCATCACTAGACATGCAGCCTTAATTGGATAGGAATTCTAACCATTTCTTACCAATCCATTTCAAAGGTCCCTCCTTTGCTTGCACATCAGCATCAATATGTGAATCATCCTGAACCACATCAATCATGGAATCTTTATTTCCATCCCTGCCATTTTCTTTTTCCACCTTCTCCTTCAACTTTGGTGGAAGCAGTGCTAGATTCAAATTCCAACACCTTTCAGTAAGATGCCCTTGCTTATGGCAATAAGTGCAACACATGTGCATCCTTTTGACAACATGATTTGCATTGTCATGTGGACCTTTGGCTTCTTGCTTCTTTTCCTTCAAAAGTTTCCTGTATGTGGTCATCCTCTTCTAACATCTAGAAACATAATGGTTATCCAAACCACAAAAGGAACATGCAATTCTTTTTCCATGCTTTATAAAATCAAAAGAATATGTTTAGAACCAGATTTATATCTGCCTCTTTCACCTTTATTGCCTTCATGAGGAGGTGAGACAAATGAAGAAGTAGCTCACTTTGGAACACTATCACTTTCTTCAAGGTTGTCAGAGTTTCCACAACCCTCTGGTTCAAGTATGTGCTTCTGAACACCTGCATCATGCGAATGATGTTTCGAGCTATTGCATTCCTCCTGAATACAATCCTCACACTTCTGAGGTAGAGGACCTACAATGAAATTCCTTTTGGGAACTATTTCAATGGACTTCATGGCAGATTTGGAACTCTCTCCATAAGATTGTCCATAGCCAAGATCCAAATACTTAGGCCTTTCCTCAACCATTATTGGCTCAACAATACCTTGTCCATGTTTGCCCAATCCTTTTCCTTCATAGCCCATCTTGGACATTGGCTTGGAACCTATGCCTCTGGTATGTTTTTCAAAAGAACCAATATAGGCATTCTTAGAACAATTTGAAGATAAACAGGAATGGTTTACCTCTTCTTCAAGCTAATACTTGGCCAAGGCTTCTTTTGCAAAAAAGAGTTGTGACTTCAACTCATGCATCCTTTTCAGGTTCATACTTGCAATATGAAGTTGCCTCTCCATTTCCTGCAATTTTCCAGAAAGTATATGCTTCTCTTCCTCCAAGGAATTCAACTTCTCTCTAAGTATGTTGCTCTTCCTTCCATCCTCATACATTTCTCTCACCATATCCATCATGGTGGACAAGTCTTGCTTCATGTCTCTATCGAAGGAACTTGGGGAGCAAGAAGGATTTGAGAACTCACTTGTAGAAGTTGTCATTTTAAAAATGCACAAAAGAAGTTCAAACAAGATTATTAAAGAGCTTATCCAATAACCTCTTGCAACAACCTTTTGTGCTTCAAGTATTTCCCTGAGATCCTTTGGGATAGAAGAATGCCTTCAGCCCTTCTTCCTTCTTGTCCTTCCTAGACTGAGCTATCAATAACTTTCCCTTCACCTCTACAAACTCAAACAATAATCAGTCTGCAACCAAGCATATAATCGATGAGGCAAGCAATCCTTGACTGTCCAAACACCTTTCAGACAAGCAATCTTTGCCCTGTCAATCAAGCATTCTGATACAACCTTCTTTGAAGGTGGGGTTAATCAATCTTAATCTCTGATAACACCTGATCTGAAAATGGGGCTCTTAGACTTCTTGTCTAACTTACAAGAACCTCTCCCACTTCCAAAGCTTTAAATTTTCCCAAGTCTATTTGATCAACCAATGTGGAAATAAGAAATGCTTGAAAATATGGGTGTATGCTTGTATTTGTTTTTAGCTGATTATTTACTTTAAAATCTGTTGTTTGTGCCGATATGGGAAGGTACTTAAAGTGATATATAAATGCATATAACAATAGTAAAAGTAGCAGTAAAAACAAACACATAAGACAACAATATAATATGGAGTTCACCCTGATATCTTAGGCTACATCTCCTTGAGCTCTAATCAACTCGATTAGGCTATCTAGGATTATGGCTTCAATTCTTTTACAAGTGCTACATTTCACTCCATTGGTTTACAGCTTAACCAATGGGCTTAGAATGCCATCTTACCCTTGGTTGTCCTTGTTCTGCAGACAGGTCTAGGCTTCTCTAAACTGGAATTCTTCTGTCAGTGCTCTGAGCTTCTCAAGCTTATGGCTTCTGTGACTCCCTCAAAATGTTTCCTTTGTCTTTGGAACTCCTTCTCCTATCTTGGACACATCTCAAACAACCAGCCACAGCTCGATCATTCGATCTCCTGTTATGTTGTAACTTCACTGCAGCCTCATGGCTCTTAGAAGTCTATTAGAGCTCTCTGGCTCTGCGGCTCGTACCTCCAACCTCTGGTGGCTCTACCTATTATAGTGAGCTCAACTTTGGTTTCTTTGCTTCCAGGTCTTCTTACTGCTTCCTAGGTTTCTCTCTCTTTTCCCCCTTTTTACTCTCTGTTTGTTCGTGGCTTAAAACCAATCCGTCCCTTGACTGTTCACTTCCTCTTCCATCTCTTCGGATTGCCTGCTGCTATTTGCTTGGAATTCCCTACCTCTGCATCATCTCCACTTTGTAACGTCTCAGAGGGAAGTGGCCACTTATCCTTTCGTGAATTGCACCATCTCTTCCTTAAACGGTTCGGTATTTCAGTTAATATGTGTAATGATTCATCCACCAACTTAACGATCTAATTGGACTTCAACCTTTAAGTGCTTAAGCTTATTTCTCCTGTCAAATTCAGTTTTCCATCAGGTGCAATCTCCGCCATTAGATACGGAGCCCCCAGATCCTACGGTGTTTGTTCTTATTGCACGGTTGACTTGCTCGGACGTTAGCCCGCAATGAGAGGCGATTTTCTCTCTCATCCATCGTACACGCATCGTACGTTGTATGGCATCGCTTGTTCTCCTGACAAACCCGCTTACCGCCGGAAACACCTCCGATATACCGCTGATTTTGGAGTGCAGGACCCACCTTGTCAGTTTTAGCACTTTCCCACGGTTTTCCGGTTTCCCTTATGACCGAGCGATCGAGGCTTTTCCTCTTCGAGGGGTTTTTCCTAGCGATACGTGATTATGCTAATCGTGTATCAGAAACTTCCTCTGTTTCCTTATCTGAATTTCCCAATTGCTAATCTGCACCACTATGCAGTCTCCATGAGCCAACGGTCAACGTGCTTTGACCGAGGGTCCTCGTTGTTCCGTGATGGCTACAAACTATCGTTGTTCAAAGGTTATTTCTAATGGGCTTCGACATCCACAATACTTTAAACTTCGGTATGAGTTTTTACAAAGTTCGGGTAGCTTTAAGAGAGTTTAAGGATCCAATTCGAATCAGGGACCTTGGGGCACCTCTACATAATTTTCTGAGGGAAGACAAGACAGAGTAGAGGGACCAAATAGGATAATTATGTGCAGTTTATGGGAGTAGTGAGTCTCGGCTAAGGGAAGACACTAGGAGGACACCTCTCCACATTTCAGAGAGACAAAGTAGGTTCAGTTCTCTATGCATTTCGAGGTTCCAGCAGGCAAGGAGGAGGCTTGATGACTGATCTTGCGAAGTGTGTAGTTCATGTCGTGCTTCGAGGAAACTTTTGCGCAATTTCGGGAAGGAGCGCAGTGTGATTGTCCTAGGGGGGACCTCAAGCACTAAGCAGTTCTAGGTAGCAAAGAAGCATCACTGAGGGTTGATACTACGCAATGCATCTAAGTCAGGGTCCAGTGAAATGGAGTTGTTCAGTTAGAATGATTTTTAGGAAAATGGTTAAGTGTGGGAGGCAAGTGAACTTTTGAGGACTCGACATTGTGATCAAACACTTAGCATACTTCGACAACATGACAACATAGACCACCGGGACAACAAGACAAATCATTTCCCTCTGTGAGGTTGTCTAGAGTTAAAAGTGACAAGTGTGACACTTGGGATAGACCTTTGGACGACCATGACGACACTTGTGCAAAAGTGCTTACAACTTTGTGTATGAGTGCGATAGAAGTTTACATGGCTATGAAAACTTGTATACACAAAGACCAACCTTTAAGGTCACTAGAACAGTTCGCAAACATGACATAACAACCAAACATGTCAAAAGATGACAATTGATCCAACAAGTGAAAGGGAGAAATACATGTAGAGGAAACACATGGAATGAATTTTAGTGCTTGCAACCATGCATGTCATTCAAGAAAGAATGATATGAAAATGATAAGCAGTCCTTCAAGCTACACTAAGAGGTGTATTTCAAAAATGTTCTTTTTTTTCGATACCTACCCTCCAAAGGGTTATGCATCAGATGGAGTCTTCATGTAGTCCCAATCTTCTATCATACCTTAGGTTCCTTGCTCTTCTTATCTTTCTCCTCAACTCCTTGAGATTCATCTAGCATGTCATCCTTCTTCGTAGCCCCTTAGAGACACAATTACGCAGTTTCAGCTGGCAGTGACTACTATGGGATGATTCCCTAGGAGGAAACATCTATGCAGTTTCAAGATGCAAGGAAAACTGGGCAGTTGAGGACACATCTACGTAGTTTCAGGATGCAAGCCGAACGGGGCAGCTGAAATTCCTGAGGGATAAAACTGCGCAATTTTTGGAGATAATGGGTTTCGGCTGAGGGAAGGACACTGGAGGAAACCACTGCACAGTTTTGAATGCTAAGGGAAGCTAGGCTTTCTGCACATTGTGTAGTTCCAGCAGGCAAGGGAAAATCTTTAGGGTTACATATGTGAAGTGCGCAATTCAGGAAAGTTGGATGAGGCTAGGTTGCTAGGGAAACTCCGGAGCTTGGCTAAGTGAGGAATCAGTGGAACTGATGTGAACAGTGATATAACTTGACTATGATCACATGCTTGATCACTTAGTGATACAACATAGACCATCCATAACATATAACACATGCTTCGCTTAATGCAACAACCTTTGTGGTAGCTTACGGAAAGTGTGTCTCCTATGATAGACTTTGGTATGATAAAGGGAACACTTGTGTAAGAGTGTGTGAAATGACTGTGAAACATGTATATGTGGTGAGGACAACCCATTCTCACAAATATTTCCCATTGAAGCAAAAAAAAATTCCCTTTACATATCAAGCGATAATCCCCATGCCCAAATATGATACATACTATATAAAGATAAAGCATGAATGACTCTTAAGATCGAAGAGGGAAGCTTGAGGTCATCATCTTACCAAATAAGTGACCAAGGAATGATCGATCACAGGATCCACAATAGGCTCTGAATTTTAAGTATATGCCAAAAATTTGGAGGGTGTTTCAACGATATGACAACACCATCAAATAGTAGATATTGGGATCTACATCACTCTTGATGAATCGCAACTGCTACAAATAATTGTCAGTCTGACCATACCACACCCTATGTGCCTGTTTGAGCCCATATAGGGATTTTTTCAACCTACATACATGAGTATGTTTCTCATGAGTTTTGAAGCCTTCAGGCTGCTCTATATACACCTCTTCTTCTATCACCACGTTCAAGAATGTTGTCTTGACGTCCACCTAGTGAATCTCCCATCCTAGCTACACTGTTAGGGATATAATGGATATGATAGAAGTATATATAGCAACTGGGGCGAAGGTCTCCTCATAGTCTATCCCTTCCTTCTGTGCATTCCCCTTTACCATGAATCTATCCTTATACTTCTCAAGACTTCCATCTGTGACGTACTTGATCTTTTAGATCCATCTAGAACCTATAACTAATTTACCTTCTAGTCTAGGCACTACCTCCAAAACATCATTTGTCATGATAGAACTATATTCTTCTACTATGGCATCCATCCGCACCTGATGTTGTGAGGCTTCCTGAAAGGTGTAGGGTTCTATGACCTAAGATACCAAAGCTCAATATCTGTCAGGCTTCTTGTGTTGTCTCTTGTTTGTCCTAGGAGCTCCAACAAACTCCTTTGCGTCCCTCAAGGTCTTATGCACTTCCCTACTGGCTCTACCACTGGTGGTGGGAGGTTCAATCAGTTCCTCGTCTTATTCTTGGTGCTCCATCTGCTGAGAACTCCCTAGATCTCATACCCCTGAGAAGATACTGGTACTGGTCACCGTAATCAATCCCTATGATTATCCTCCTGCTTGTCCCACTTGTTGTCCCAGCTGACCGATCACCTGCAGGTATTTCTCAAGATCTATTGACACCTAATCAGAGGGATTGGGTGTACAACTGTAATTAATGTAAATAAATAATAGATAAGATAGAGAGTCATCGAGAGATGAACCGAACAGTCACTCCCTCTTGTATATAATAATGAACAACCTGAATGAATAACGTGAGTTTTGATTTGAGGATTTACCTCCTTGTCTGACATGGTATTAGAGCAGGCACCATTTTTTGGCTTCCTTTTTAAATTGTAACTCCTATTCTGTTTTTCCTTTGTTTTTCATCTTTTGCAGGCTGACATCTCTGTCAAATCCCTGTGAAATCTCATTTATCGTTTAATACATTCGTTGAAGCACATTGCATTAGAGCTAGCTATTGAAGCCGAAGGTGTTGTAATGATTTGGATTTCCTCCTGCTCTGAGTATGGTATATATACCCTTTCGCATTGAAAAACCATATATCCTTTTTTGTATTCACATATATCCTTTTTTCATTTCCCTTGATCCAGATCTCAAGTATTATAAACACACACACACACACACAGCACACACATATATATATATATTATATATATTGTCAGGTCCGCTTTTTAATTTCATATCGCTAATCTCTTGCCCCGACCAATACCGATTCTTTTTTTTCGATGTGAGCATACCCTTCATTAAACCCTCTCGAACACAGTTCCCGAGGTTTCACTTTATCTGGCTCATTCTCCACCATTGATCTCAACCTCCAGATCTAACGATTGACATCGATTTCAGGGGGGGACCACTTGCACGGCGGTTACTCACCTGAAAAGTGCCTTTTAATCTCCATCGTTGATCATAACCTCTAGATACGATAGTTTATAGTGATTTCGGGTGCATTAATTGCATGAGAGTTACCCTCCCAATACGAGCGGTTTTTCTCTCTCCCCTAGTTGCTACGTGACAATCACTTAATGGAATCGGGCACTCTCCTCTCAATACCACTTACCATTTTTTATCCACCCGAAATCCCACTTGTAACCTAAAATCTGCCTTTAGACGTGGTTATCGCCCTGACTTGTTTTGCTTGTGATAACTGTTGATTGCTTACCATCGAAAACCCTCCTCCATTCATCTCCTTCGCTCATCTTTGTCGTTCATCTCTTAACACCGTTCTTCTCTCCATCATTCATCCCTTAAACGTCAAACTCTTGTATACAAGTAAAAGAAGGCAATACCAAGTTGAACGATGTTGGTATAACGATATGCATTCAATCATATCTATTGTGGGAATAGTTCTCACTGGAAAGGAGAATTATCCTGAATGGTCGTGGAAAATCCAACACACTCTCATTTTTAATGAGCTATGGAAAGGAGTGTGTGTTGGAGAAGGAGACAAAGTGCCAGTCCGGCCTACCTCAGACAAGGAGCTCACCATTTGGGAAAATAAGAACAGCAAAACCTAAGCATTGATTGTAGAATCAGTAAGTGAAGAGGTGAGTCAACACATTTCACCATTTTCAAATGCATTCGAAGCCTTACGAAAGCTGAAGGAACTCTATGAATCATACTTTGCACTTGAAGTTGTTCAACTCATGATTAAACTCTTCACCCTTGAATTACAAAATAATGATCCTCTTGCTCTTACATCCGAAGTAAAATCTATAATGCATGATATCAAAGTCACTAAGGTTGAGTTAGATATTCCTCTGATCACTTTTCTCAAGGAACTTTATCCTACTTACTCCAATTATCTTGAGTCATTGCAAGCAAATGGAAATCTCAAAGATATTACCTTTGACTCCCTTGTGAAAAAAAAAATTGAAAGAGAGAAAGCTTTTGGAAAGAAGACAACCCCTGAATCTTCTGAAGAGGTTGTGTGCCTTGCTCATAAAGAAAGGAATCTTGCCCAAGATTCTTCCAGAGGAAGAGGTGATCGAAGAGGAAGAGGAAGATATTTCAGAGGCAGGGGGGGCAGACACTCTCAAGGAGAAAAATCGGATTTGCATTGCATACGTTGTAAAAGAAATGGATCACATGATGCCTCCACATGCAAGTTACCTTGGGACAAAATTGAGCAACAAAGAAACCAACCCAAAGGTAAAACTAATAACATAGACAAAGATAAAGCACTTGAATCCGCTCATTATGTTGTGGCGCAATGTATTATTGGAATAAATGAAGACTTATTTAATGCTTCACTTACTTCTTTGAAAAATGATTTGTTGCTTGATTCAGGAGCAACTTGCCACATGACTCATAGAAAAGATTTTTTTGAAGAATTTACTGACAATGTTGATGGAGCAGTATACTTTGTAGACCAATCAAAACTCAAGCCATTAAGGCTTGGCACAATTAGGCTTAAATTGCCTGGTCTTCCAAACTTTCTTCTGCATCATGTTCTATATCTCCCACAGCTAAGGAGAAACTTGTTGTCCTTGGTCCACATCCGCCAGCAAGGTCACTCTATTCATATGTTTGATGGCAAGGTTGAGGTGAGAAAATAATTTGACCACTCACTTGTCATGACAGGGATAGAAGAAGAAAGGCATCTCCAGTTGCAAGGTACCTCTACTCGTACACAAAATTTCTCATATAATTCTCATTATGAAGAAGGTACACTTCCATCAAGTTTATTATGGCATGCTAGATTTGGACATTTGAACTATGACAGCCTCTGCTTGTTGAAGAAAATTGGTGTTATTGGTTTGCCTACAATTCCTAGGAAGCTTAAGCAATGTGATGCTTGCATTCTAGGAAAGCATAGCAAACAGTCCTTTCATGATTCACACTCCAGAGCACATAGAAAACTTGAACTCATTCATTCAAATTTATGTGGTCCAATGCTTGTCTCTTCTGCAAATGGAAATAAATATATGATGACATTTATTGATGACTACACCAAAATGTGTTGGGTTTATTTATTAAAGAACAAATCTGATGCTTTTCAAACATTCAAGAACTTTCATACATGGATTGAAAATGATGCACAATCTCATATTGGCTCTATTTGCATTGATAATGGAAAAGAATACACTTCAAATGAATTTTAAAACTATCTTCGCCAACATGGGATCAAACATCAAAACAATTGTGCCTTATAATCCCCAACAGGACAGAGTAGCCGAAAGAATGAATAGGACAATATTAAATATGGTATGCTCCATGATGTTCTTCAAAAATGATGTTTTGGGCTGATGCAGTTCTATGTGTTGTATAATAAAGAATATATGTCCATCTAATGCCATTAGAAACAAGACTCCTTATGAAATGTGGTATGGGCACATTCCTTTGGTAAAGCATCTCAGGGTCTTTAGTTCCACCTGTTATGCCTTGATACCAAAGGTACATAGAAACAAACTTGGTGTAAGAAGCCGTAAGTGTATCTTCCTGGGGTATTCAAACACCTCCAAGGCATACTGTCTCTATGATGAAGTCAACAAAAAGTTTTTTGTATCTAGAGATGTAGTATTTCTTGAATCATCCAAAACTGACAATGTTGTTGAGCAGCAACTTGATCTCTTTCATAGATTCACAAATGCAAAATCATTTCAAGAATTTGATAATCAGATTCCACATCTTGAAGGGGGGATTTCTATACTAGATCAACCTGTGGAATCTTCTTCTGAAGCACTCTATCTCCTGCATGAAACTCCAACAACAGATGATAATTTGAGTGATGTGATTGACAAAATTGGGTGACTCAATCTTGATTCAATCCCAACTCAATCAACGGAGCAGCCTGGGCCATCTGAGAAAGGTCCCCCAAAGTGGCTGGCAAAGACACTTGAAAGTGTTCATCTTGATGAGGTTGGAAAGACAGGAACTAGAAATTCAAACCAGAAAAATGGAGGTGATGTAGATGACTCTGATTCAACTATTGATATGGATGTTTCTTATGATTGTGAATTCAATTGTTTGTAGATTTTGAACCAACTTCCTTCAAAGAAGCTGCTTCTCATGATGAATGGAAAGAAGCAATGCAAAAGGAGTATGATGCCCTGATAAAGAATGGCACTTGGAAGCTGGTTGATCCTCCATTAGGAACCAAACCAATTGGCTGCAAGTGAGTCTACAAGAACAAGTATAAAGTTGATGGCTCACTTAACAAGCACAAAACCAGGCTTGTGGCAAAAGGTCTTGCACAGAAGGAAGGGGTCGATTATGAGGAGACTTTTTCTCCCATAGCAAAATGGGCTACCATCCAAACACTCTTTTCCCCAGCAGCTCCAAACGGTTGGAAAGTCCATCAAATGGATGTAAAAACTTCTTTCTTGAATGGAGATCTATAAGAAAATGTTTTTATGTCCCAACCTGAAGGATTTGCTATGAAAGGACATGAAGATAAAGTATTCAAACTTGTGAAATCTTTGTATGGCCTCAAACAAGCACCACGAGCTTGGTATGAAAAACTAACTGGGCATCTTCTGAAACTCAATTTAAAACATTATGATCTTGATGATGCAACTTTGTTTGTGAAGAAGGTTGGAAAAACAGTTGTATATCTTGTTGTATATGTAGATGATATTTTGATAACAGGGAACAATGAAAACTACATTGCATCCATAAACAAGGAATTGAAGAAAGGTTTTGAAATGATTGATTTGGGCTATGTTCATTACTATCTTGGTATTGAAGTAACTCAACATCTGAAGTCCATATTCCTTTCTCAAAATAAGTACATTGGAGATCTGTTGAACAGGTTTGGCATGACTGTATGCAATTCTATGACTACTCCAATGGAACAAAACTTAAAGCTCACATCCATTGAAGGAAAAGAATTTGAGGACGCAACAAATTATAGACAACTTGTAGGAAGTCTCAACTACCTAACTACTACCAGACCTGACATTTCATTTGTTATTAGAATCCTCTCCAGATTTATGCAAAAGCCTTGTGAGGGACATTGGTCTGTTGCAAAAAGAGTTCTAAAGTACTTGAAGGAAACTCAAGACTTTGGAATCAAGTATAGACAGGTGGGTGACTTCAACTTGATTGGATACTCTGATTCAGACTTCAATGGAGACAAAGAAACTGGGGTATCTACTTCAGGTTATGCTATGAGTCCTGGATCAGGAGCTGTCCCTTGGAGATCACACAAACAATCAGTTCCAAAAAATTCCACAACAAAGGCAGAATATGTGGCAGCAGCTAAGGCAACAAAAGAAATTGTGTGGCTCAGGAAAATTCTTGAAGTTTTGCAGATAAAACAAATGCAATTGACTCTACTCATGATTAATAATACCTCTGCAATAAAGTTGGCCAAGAACCCAAAGTTCCATGATCAAACAAAGCACATCAATACTAAATATCATCTGATTCGACATCATGTTGAGGCCAAAACAATCCATCTCCGCCATTGTTCCACTAATGAGAAAATTGAAAACATCTTCACCAAAGCACTTGGAAGAGAAAAGCTTGAAAGATTCAGAACGATGCTTGGACTCACCAACATCCCTTCAGATTAAGGGGGGGAATGTTAACACCTAATCATAGGGATTGGGTGAACAATTGTAATTAATGTAAATAAATAATAGAGAAGATAGAGAGTCATCGAGAGATGAATCGAATAGCCACTCCCTCTTGTATATAATAATGAACAACCTGAATGAATAATATAGAGTTCTGATTTGAGGAGTTACCTCCTGGTCTGACAAAATTTATTAGCTTTAATGTATTTTGAAGCTTTCAATTAGTATGATTAAACCTATTATTTGTAATGTATTTTGAAGAGAAGTAATTGATATTAATTTTTATACATGATGAGTTGGATTGAAAAAGAACGTTATAAATAATAAAACAAATTTGAACCTACTATTACATTTAAGCAATAATAGTTTTGCAGAAATTCATGACCCTTCAACAAGTATGGATAGATATCTCTAGCCTATATCCCAACATTTGAAAGATCTGAACCTAGTGATGTTCACATTCAATTACTAATTTATCCAATGCATTGGAGCAATTGTAATTTTCCATTTGATATTTCGATTTACAACCGCTAAATAAACCCATTTTATAAAAAAATGGATCTATCATGAGAATACTAACATTGAACATACTACATGAAAACTCTCAGATTCAAAGAAAAATTTGTTATCACTAGTATTATTTTTATTGAATAACTAAAAACCCTTCAATCTAATTACTCTACCCCACTATCCCTATATGTCTTTTATATAACATACAAATGGCCCATGGGCAAGCACATGGTTTTCAACCTTCTAGTTTAGGGTGCATAGTGTAGGATTACAAGATGTAAGTTAGGACAATGACAAGGTTATTCTAGCATCCCCAAATAACGATAGTCGACATAGTGAATGCAGAGTTTGTGTTTATTTTAGAGTCTATAACCATTGTGCAATATATGTTTATCTTGGAGTTTCATCTTGTGCTTAACTTCTTTTATTTTCTCCAATCCAATTTGCAATTCCTTATATCTAAAATATAGAATTATATATTAATAGATATCTCTCTCTCTATTATGCACACATACATGTATATATCTCTCTGTCATACACATACACAGAAATAGATATGGGTAAAACTTTATCTCACACGCGACAAAATTGACGATTTAAAAAATTAAGTAAACATGAATCATGATGTACAAATTTTAAAATTGTTAATATTTGATGGTTAAAAAGACAAAACACTGGTAAATACCCATGGTTGACACTTCCTCTAATGGTTAAAAAGACAAAATACTTAAGTAAACATGAATGATGGTGTACAAATTTTAAAATTGTCAATATTTGATAGCCAAAAAGACAAAATATTGGTAAATACCCATGGTCGACACTTCCTCTAATCTATTGCTAAGCCAGGTTGAAAATTTGATGATTACTTATATTTTATTTTTTATGTATATTATAAAAGTTATTTTTAATTCCTATACATTTAATTAAGATATAAAATTTCCAAATTTATTTATAAAATAGTTTTAATATTAATATCTTTAAATTATCAAAATTTAAAAAATATTCATATTATAATTTATTAAAATTAAAATGTAAAAGTATTAGATATTGATTCTTCTCTATCCATCACAACTAGAAGATATTTGAGTAGGTGATTTGAACTAACAAGTGTGGTTTATCGTCACTACAAATATGAGAAGTGTGATAGGTTAAGTGTGGTTCATCATCAAGACACGGATGAGAAGTTTGATAGATCTAGTTAGTTAAATAGGTGAGAAATACAAAAAATCAAAAGTCAAAACAATAATCAACAAGAAAATTAATTCAAAATCTTATAAAAATAAAATATTAATGACTAAAAAATGAAAAATAAACTATAATAGTTTAATAATTAAATTATTAAAATAAAAACAAATTAATAAATAAAATAAAGAATTAAATAAATAACTATATACCAATGATAATATTAACCAAAAAGTCAAAAAATTATAATATTCATTATGTAATAATAAAAAGTCAAAAAAATTATAATATTCATTATGTAATAATAAAATCGTAAGAATAAATTATATATATATATATATAAATATTTTTTTTTTCTTCTCATTTAAAAAGTAAAAGGAATTAAAAAGCACCTATATTATAAATAATTATTTAATATATTTATTATATATTATAATTAATAAAAGGTAAAGTTATACTCATAGTAATATAAATACTTAAATATATATAAGTTAAATGAAAAACTCCAAGGTAAGTGGAGATCGCTGGTTGGTAAAGTCGCACTCGTAATGACAGTAAGTTCTTTCGCTTAAACACAAGCAAGGGAAGTGACTACTTGCGGGAAAAGGAAAAGCTTAACCTAGGCCAAACCTGCTCAGCGTTTGCCCATTTCCAGGTGATTTTGATGGCTTAGAGCCCCTTGGTCCTAGTTTCCCAAGCAAAAAGTTAAGCATCTTATTATAATGAAATCTTATATTCTTTTATTCTTTATATATATTATATATATATTATATATATATATATATAATCTTTACAAAATGGGTTAAAATTTTAAAATTCAACAAATAAATCTCTTATAAATAAATAAATTTATTTTAAAAAGACTTGGATAGCAGGGTAAAAAAGCATTTAAAAAATTATGGGATCGGAGGAAGTAAATTATAAAAATTGTTCTTTTGATTTTTTTCTTCTTTTGGCATTTCTCACTTATTTAACTAGCTAGACATCACACTTATCATCTTTGTCTTGATGACGAGCCACACATGTTAAAAACTAATCAGAATGACATATATAACTCCGTTTTGGTGGATACTCCACTCAACATTAAAAACATAAAATATAATGAGTGTTAAGTTTTAAATAAAAAATAATTTAAAATAGTCATTAAATATTATATTAATAAAAAAAAATTGCTATCACTATAATCTCACGGTTCCTACCAATACTACTCATCCAAACATGAATGAACCAACACTAATTAATTTACCCTAAAAACATAGAATGAATTTATTTTTCATTCAAATAATATAAAAATATTAATCAATTTTATTAAATAAATAACCTTGAAATAACTTTATTTTTAATCAAATTGAATGAAATCACATTGGTCAAAATTACCAAATTTACTAAGAGACAACATAGTTAAGCACAGCTTTAACACAGCTCTATTGATGTACGAGTGTTAACTTTATTGTGTACGAAGGTCAGCACTTCCTAACTTTTTGCGCGGATTTCGCTGTCCATCATCACGTTTTCATAAATTTTTATAAAGTATCTTTCTTTTTCATCCCATCTTTTAATATATGATGTTGCAACTTTACCATCTATCTCATTACAAACTTCCGTTATTGTATTGACTTGAACGGTTGTGATAGGATAGATTCTCCTAAGATTGTAAAGTTGCAACATCATATGTTAAAGGATGTAATGAAAAACAAAGATACTTTATAGGAAGTGCGAAATGTTGGAGGAAGTGCGGACCTTCGTACAATACTGACCTTCCTAGCCTTTTACAATGCCAAAATTATAGTGAACTCGGGATGCTTCTCTCCAAGCTTTTTGAGCATAGGAATAAAATCTTAAATCAAAATAATTAATTTGTCTTTAGGTCCGATAGATCATTATTTGGTCTCAGCGGACGTTAACCATCATCATCATCATCATCATCATCAATAAAGCCGTGTTCAACTATGTTGTGAGCAGTGTTCAAATTTGAACACATCACAGGGCCTGTCACGAGGCTTCTAGCACATTGAAAAAGCCCTTCGTAAAATTTATTAGTAAAAAAAATTAAATTTGATTTTTACAACTTTTTAGAAAAAATAAAATAATGTTACAAAATGTTGTAGATCTACTATTTCAAGTTTTTAGAAAAAAATAAAATAATGTTTTGTGAAGGGTTGTTGGTCCATTTATCATTTTTGAAAATTCAGGTTATTTTTGAAAATTTTTGTTATTTATTACGTTGGTCTCGAGGGCCGGACGCCCAGGTTTGGCCTTGGTTGCAACTTGCCTCAATGCCTTGTTCTTTGACTCACGTGTAATCACTCTAGAGTCTAGGGTAGTACATAGTGGTACGAAACACATGCAAATGTGTGTGAGCGACCATGTGGGATTTGATATCATGACATTATGGAAGATGAAAATCTTAAGACGAGGGTGAAATATACAGGGATCACATACTTACAGTGCCCCTCATGCGCTCTACCGCCATTACGAGGCCAAAATAAATGAGATAAAAAGGGAGGATGACAAACATAACCTTTGATGCCATTGTTGTTTGCTTGTTGGCGGAAACTGGGATGAAGAGGGATGGACAAATACCACATGCCTTCTTCACACCCCTGGTTCTTGATCAGTTGGAATATATATAGAAAATCTTTCTCATCGATGCTCTTTACTCCTCTAGATACAATTATCTTGCTCATCGACTCTCTTTACACCTCTGAATACAGTTGTTGTGATCCTCATATGCCAAGGCTTGATTGACGACAAGGAAAATTTCGGTTTCATTTAGTGTCACTGTCCTCCCCAAACACTGCCTCATGAACCTCATTTTCTCTTTCCCTTATGCGGAGCGAACCTTGCAACAATGTTGTCATTTTTTAGGCTTCTATTAATGAAGGGTCTCACTGTAACGACTTTCTAGATGGCAGAAGAGATATTAGACCCTCTACAACTATGATGAGAATAATGGCTTACGTTGTTAAATTTTTAGATTGTTCAATGTTGTATCAGTTACTTTAGCCCGATTTATCTTTTCATTAACAATGCATCCAATTATTAGCAGTATAATCAATCAATCACAAATGTAACTGAAGAAAGAAAAATATATGCAATAATAAAGAAGACAACAACACAACCATAAGAGACAGTAGATTGGTCCAAAACTAGGGAAAAACCCCACTAGGGGGAAACCCTTTCAAATCTTCTTTTATAGTAGATCTTCATAAAAAGATTTCAGGAGAGAGTACAATGAGCCCAATACATATAATTTGCAATGGATAACAATAGATCAGATCTAGAGATCTACAGTTCTATTATAACAGCAGAGAAACCCAAATCTACCACATCATTGAAGCTAGCTAATCTCAAGATGTCAAAACCCTAGATCTGAACTAGGTATCTATCATCAACACTCTTTGTGAGTGATTGAAGCTTCTGGGTCACCCTCACGAATGCAATGCGCGAGCGACTGTAACTGCAGACTCACACCCAAGAAGTCTCTATGCGTGCGACACTGGCACCAAACTGCAAAGACCCAAAGTCGATCCCTTATCGAGCTATGCGAGCGGCCAGAGAGCCAAAGTCGCACCCTAGCTGAGATGTGCAAGTGACTGTGACGACAGAGTCGCTCCTAGGGTTGCCTGGTGTGAGCGACTAGGTACTGGATCCTTCCGATCTTCCTCTAAACCTAGAGTTTCTCTCTCTGCATTATCTCCGAGCGACCAGAGAGCCAAAGTCGCTCTCTTGCCCACTCTATGCCTGTGACCGAAGACGAAAAACTTCAATTCTATGCCAGCGACCGACATCCAGAAAACCCTAACTCAAAGTGAACCTTTCGCTTGTAATTTTGTAGCCTATGCGAACTCCTTTTGACATACCTGTGCAAGCCAAGACAAAATAGAATAATAGAAAAATGATGATAATGTGTCCAAATGAATTAGAGATCACTTCCTTTTATAGGTTCTCCTGAGGGCTAACTTGGGGTTAAGATTGACCCAAGCAGTTACTCATGTGGTTAGGGCCGACCCATTCCATAATGTATGCATGAATAAAATAATTCTAAACTTGATTTTTGTTTAACCAAATTAGGTGATCTTTAGGTCGTTTTTGGTCCTCTCAAAAAAGGAATTTAATGCACATATTATCTTGATCATCTTAGTTTTCCAATGTGGAATTTGACCCTAATTGCAAAAATTAACAATGTATACATGTCTAGATTAAGATTTCCCTATTTTATTTGTTGCAAAACCTTTAATATCAATTCTAAAGATAACTTTCATATATATATAGACAAAAGGTTTAATATGTTATTCTTCGTTTTTTTCCCTCTTAGATTCATGTTAACTTCACGAGGGTTTTTACATAGTACCTAAGAGAAGATTATTAGAGCTGAGCTAAGTTCATCTAGGCTCGGAGGAACTACAGCAATTCACAAAAATGGCATCACATGATTTCTTTAACCCAGGTAGTGTTTCTCCCGTGGATAACCATATTTCATTGTTTCCAAGTTACATTTTTTTCAACATTTTACATCTCGACGGAAGTGTTTCTAACCCTTCTCTTCGTTAGCACATATGTATTATACTGCTCTGGGTCGGTGTTATCAAAGTACGCATTTGGTTGATACCCTCCATGTCCATTCGACTAGCGTTATTCAGGTTCTTACCTATTTTTCCTTTTGCTTCCAGGTTCTACAACCATGAGGCCGGAACCTATTAAAATCATTTGCATTTTCAGGAGTTCTTAGTTTGTATTTTTTGTTCATAAATAAATAGAATATAATTCCAGTAGTGGCTAGTTTGCGGCCATTACGGTCAGTAGTGGCAAGTTTGCGACCATTACGGTCATGAGAGTTGTAATGTGACGAAGACGCTGCCATTATTGATACAATTTACTCTTCTTCTCCTTTTTACTATGCTGTGTAATATTATTAAAGATTGTATGTTGTTTTTTCGAGTGAAGATATTTCGATTATTTATATTAAAACATAACTATGTTCTTATATTTATGTTCGTATATTATCAAAGATTGTATGTTGTTTTTTCGAGTGATGTTATATGTTTATTTTTGGTTTTTATTTTAAATTTATAAAAGAGAGAAAATATTATAGAATGTGAAATCTTTTAGTAAAGTTTGATTATTTACCTCTTTTACTAGAAATGGGTTATATTTTGAAATTTTGGTTATGTGTAATAGTCTTTTATTAACACAAAAATTGTTAATTTTTTCTTTGTGAAAGTGAAATATACTATTATCAATTGAAATGCTTTTTTTAAGGGCAATATGAATATATGTCTTTCTCATTGAAATTAAAACTCACCTTTCAAATTTGATCAACTGGTAGTGAGTGTGTATATATAGAATCTTATATTAACTCTAAAATTTATTTTAAATTTTTTATTATACTTTATTAAGGAAAAAATATATATATTAAATCTTTATTTTATTAATTAAATGAAATAGATAAAATATTATTAAAAATAAAAAATTATATTTAAATAGAAAACAAAAATTATTAATAAATTAAATATTATTATATTTTTAAAAATCAACACAATATATTTTTATTATTATTATTATTATTTTCATAAAAAAAAATTCTATATTCCATATAAAAAAATAAAAAAAACTCTATTTCATTTTATAAGTACTCTATTTTATTTTCCTAATTACTAGGGATAACTCTCATTGATATATTATTTATTTTTAATTATTAAAATTTCTTTTACAGTTTTTTATTGACCCCTTACATATAGATTGTTTTCGTGTTTTTTAAGATAATTATGAAGTACTCCTTTTTCATATTTTTCATATAATTTTGGAAAATAGTTGCCACCCTTGAATTTCTTAATGTATTAGTCATTAACATTTTGAATTTTGAATTTTTTTTTAATGTTTTTTGGTTTAACAAATTTTCATTTACCTTTATCATTATAGTGGTGAGTGAACTTGTATTTAGTAGAATAAAAACCTGGCCTTTGTATGTATGAGTAATTTGAATTTTATATTTCATTTGCATATTAACTGAAACATATGTAAAAAAAATGTAAATTTCAGTTATAATAAATTTTTATGATTTTGAAAAATTAAAAGTCTTAACTATAACTTCATTAATTTAGTAATTGGATAGCAAAAGTTTCTAATTCTACATATTTATTATTGAAATCAAATTTTAATAACTTGAATGTATCTCATAGAGAAATATGAAATTCTAATAAAAAAATCCATTAATTTCCAAATTAGATATTAAAGATCCCTCAGTTTCTTTTTAATTCTACATATCTCTTAATGAAGAAAAATAAGAAAAATTATAATAACTTCAATCCATCTCTATAATCCAAATTCTACCAAACATATCGTATTAGAATATAATTTTAAAAGCATGTGAGTGTTTATATTACTATATGAATTTGCATTGTAGTTTATTAAATTGATCACCAAAATCTCTTCTTAATACTCAAGTAGACTTTAAATTCTTTCATTAAAGCTTCTCTTCTCAATCACTATAATAATTATAACTAACATTTAACTTACACTTATATTCCAAAATAAAACAATGGATTTCATTATTATTAAAAATTGATATAGTTTAAATACACTCCTAAAATTGATATAGTTTAAATACACTCCTAATAAACATAACTAGAATGCCCTCAGAGTTGGGGAAGAGAACACTTAAGTAAATGATGGTGGTTATGTGATTTAAAGATAAATGGATTTGTTTGTTTGTTTGTTTTTTATTTATGATAATGAATACTTCAAAAGGTCTTCTAATGAGGTAAATGTGTGTGTACATATGATGAAATGATATGATGCATGAGGCCTTAAAGTGTTCATTCATCATTATCTCAACCCAAATAGTGTTTCTAATAAAGCTTTCAAGAACAATATAATGGTGATATATAAATAGAAACTTTGAAAAACAAGGAAATAGAGAGTGGTTATTTATCATACATTTTTATTATCCACTGGCACAAATCAATTAAAGGTTGGAAACCAACAATTTAAAGAATCATTATAGTCCAAAAAACATACGGGAGTCACCACTTTAAAAATTTGAGGTAGCGATGACTCACAAATATTTTTCTTGTTCTCAATAATGTCAAAAGTAACAACAAAAAATCCCCAAGCCATAGGATAAATATTTAGATCATCCATCAAGAGAGGCTTCTATGTTTCAAAGATCCATTTATAAAGATTAATCAGTATGAGCAAAACCCATTAAAACCTATTAAACATGTAAACCAAACCATGCTCTAAAACCCACTAAACCTATAAACCAAACTATGCTCTAGAAAATATTTTCATAGCAAAAATCTTTCTCCTCCAAAGAAACATTAAGAGAAGGGAATTCTTGAACTAGCGGAAGAACAAATCTGGATGTTAGAATGGCACTATACGAAACTAAAGATGAGCTTGCCAGACTAGCAACTATTCCTCCCAAAAAAAAATTCTGGATCACTAAAATTTTCCATGGTTCGAAATGCAGTAGAGATCTTCAAACAAGTCCATGTAATTTGAGCCATCTCCTTTCCTTCTATGTTTAGTCATTGTAGTCCATGGTTTTAATAGCCAAATATAATATATTTATTATGGAGTCTAGGTTTTAAATTGAAAGATTGAATTATATTTTAAATTGAAGGGTTAAATTCGGCCTGCTAATTTATTAGAACCTACTGCACATTCCCTTCGACATTTGTTGTCCTCACAGAGTTCTATTCATCCTGCGAGACAGATACAATGTTGTGAAGGACAACTCACGCCAAAATTTTACCTTGGGTCAAAACATTGGTTAAGAACTTTATATACCTGTCCTTCATCTCCATCTCCATCCAAGTTTGTGTTGAAATCTTACGTCCCCCGGGATCTTGCACAAAGTAAAAGAGTACAAATAAAAATCTGCGAATGAGAAGGTCATGGTCTTTTAGCTACTATTATGCTTGTCAATTAAGGTATCGTTCCCTACTATTGCTTTGATATTTTTTTATTTCATTGACTAGGTAGTTACGCTAGTTTACATGACTAAACAACTTTACTACCCAATTATATTAATGAATTAATGTCAAGTAATTATCACGTTATAATTTACGGTAACTATATTACTAATATTATTTCTTCTAATAATTATATTATTAATGTTATTTCTTCTAATAATTATATTCTTAATGTTATAATAGCCACTTTAACTTAAAAAGCGAGAAATAAACTATAATGGTTTAATAATTAAATTAAAAAAAAAAAAAAAAAAAAAATAAATAATAAATAGGTAAATAATAAATATAAATAACTATATACCCATGATCATATTAACCAAAAAGTTAAAAAAAATTATAATATTCATCATGTAATAATAAAATCCTAAGAATATAATATTATATATATATATATATACAAAATAATTATTTTTTTTCCCTTCCTATTAGATAAAAGCAAAAGTAAAAAAATTAAAAGCACTTATATTATATAATAATTATTTAATATATTCATTATATATTATAATTCATAAAAGGTAAAGTTATACTCATAATAATAGAAATACTAAAACATATATAAGTTAAAACGAAAAACTTCAAGGTAAGTAGAGGTTGATGGTTGGTAAAGTCGGACTCTTAATGATAGTGACATCATGTGCTCAAACTCAAGCCAGGGAAGTGACTATGTATAGTGACATCATGTGCTCAAACTCAAGCCAGGGAATTGACTATGTAACATACCCCAGTAACCTCACATGAGAATGTGAGGAGTTAGAATATTTTACACAAATTACCCACAAGTAATTATCTAAATCACTACTCCACATTCCTTATTAACCATTAGATAGAATGTTCATTAGTACATAAAGTAACTTTCAATAGAAGACAGTAAGTTGCATAACCATTAACAATCATTGTTGTAGTTCTGTTGTAGTATATTAACATAAATTGTGTGATGAACCTTGCATCCATTTCATGATTCCCTTAACCAGATTAATTAATCGCATACTTGACATTATGATTATTACATCATATAAGGAATCAACGTCATCAAACTCACACAATAATCAATCACATCATTGAACATCGATATACCCTGGAAACCCTGTAGGGTGAAAACCAACGAACGTTTAATTTTATTATTAAACGCTTGTGAGGGTGTTCACCCTTCACTCAATGGCTTATAAGGGATTCCATCACTTATCCATTGTTATAAAATATTACAATGAGATATCATTAAAATACCACATACCTAGCTAAAAGCTATTACAATTGTCATGAAACCATTTACCTACATATCACCACTCTCTACATCCTTGTGGCATGATTGCTCCATCAGTGTATGTTATGAAACCAACTCAAAAAAAGATAGAAAAGATAGATCAATGCCTTAGAATTTAGCCTCTTCGAGGGGGAAACCTCCTTTACATTATAAAATGAACAATTCTTTGATGATACAAATGACAAAACCTCCTTTCTATATATAGGAGTCTAAGGAGTCACAATATAACCCAACCGACCTAACAATAATAAATCAAAGCCAAAAAAATAACAATAGAGGGATTCTATGGGCACAGTATAACAATATGGGGCAATAGGGCACAACAAATTATTTAATAAGGGGTACAAATACCATAGTAATGGGGTAATCACTAGTATTATAGGGACCCAACATGCCCCTCTCCTTCAAAAAAAGTGTTGTCCTCAACGCTTGAGTAGTTCTGAATACTTCTGTATAAAATTCTCATCCTCCCATGTGGAATCTTCCGCAGATAAGTTCTTCCACTTGATAAGATACTCTGAAATTGATCGATTTCATAGCTGTCGAGATCTAGTTTCTGTGACTGCTTCCGGTTCCAATATAATTTTTCCTTCCTCATCAAGTTCTCGCAATATTGTTTGAACTGGGATCTTGTCGCCTATAACCTTCTTTAAACATGAAACATGTAAAACTGGGTGTAATCGAGAAGCTGCAGGAAGCTCCAATTTGTATGCCAT
>APFE031701705.1:0-13554 GCA_000404065.3 Pinus taeda | reverse complement strand
GGTGGAAAGTATGGCCGAAGGCAGTCCACATTGAACATTGGGTGCAGGCCAAGGAATGGGGGAATGCTGAGCTCAAATGCATTGTCTCCCACAGCCTTGGTAATGGTATAAGGACCATATCGAAGTGGTCTCAGTTTCTGCTAGGCTCTGGTAAGGTGTTCCTTTTGCAAATGCAAACAGACTTTGTCGCCCACCTGAAACTTGTGTGGCACCCGATGTTGATCATGTCGTTGCTTGTACTTGGAATTTGATTTCTCCATAATTTCATGGACCTGCTGTTGAATATGTTGGATGTGCTCAATGAATTTGGTTGCCTTATCTGTTTCAGACTGGACATGAGCCGAATCTATGTGAGCAGCTGCAAATCGCATGGCCACATCAATGGGACATTGTGGCTGGAATCTGAAGCCCACCTGAAAAGGGTTGTTTCTAGTCGAGCTGTGAAGAGCTCGGTTGTAGCTGTGGTAAACATAGGGGAGGCTCTCGTCCAATGTGCGTGGATGCTTTGAGTTGTACATGCATAGAATGTGTACAATCATCCTGTTGACAACCTCTATCTGGCCATGAGTTTGAGGATGGAAGGTTGTGGACTTAGTGAGTTTGGTGTCTAGCATCGATCAGAGACTAGACCAAAATTTAATGAGGAACCGACTATCCCGATCTAAGATGATAGACTGTGGGATCCCAAAGTGCACCCACACTCATTCAAAGAAGAGTTTAGCAGTGGCTTCTACTGTGGTATTCTTCTTGCAGGCTGCCATAATGGCCATCTTCAAGAACCTATTGACGACCACAAAAACATAGTCGTTTCCATGCTTAGTGGAAGGAAGGCCTAACATGTAATCCATGGAGATGGATTCCCAAGGTCGACTAGGGGTAGGCAGTGGGGTATAGAGGCATTGCTTCTTGATGGTTGGTTTGGCAATGACGTAGGCAGTGCATGATTTGATGTACTTCCCGACATCCTATCGAAGATTCAGCCAATAGAAATACTTTTGCACAACTACCACTGTTTTCTTAACCCCGAAATGCCTAGTAGCCCAATTGTAGTGTGCTTCCCAAATCATCTTGGCACGTTCACTTGAAGGAACACAAAGGTGACCCAGGTGGCATAACAGGGCACCCTGAAGGTGAAAATCTGGAACATGCTGGCCCTCCAAGAGTGTCTGGTATGTGTGGCTGAATTTTGGGTCGCTTTTGTAGAGAAGTGGCCAATCAGAAGTCTAGTGCCCACAAGAGTTGAGCACGGTGGTTAACGCCATAATCGATGATCGACTGAAGCAATCTGCAACATTATTGGTGCTGCCCTTCTTATACTTGATATTCAAATGGAACTATTGTAGTATGTAGACCACTTCTGATGGTGATCATTCTGCAATTTCCCTTGGGTCTGTATGAATTGCAGGGGTCAGTGGTCTGTGTGGATGACCGTTTCCTTCCCCAAAATGTAATGCTTCCATTTTCGGCAGGCCTGCACAATGGAATACATCTCTTTGTCATAAGCGGGATACTTCTGGACTGTTTCTGAAAATGTCTCATTGTGATATTCCACTAGATGCCCTTGTTGAGTAAGGACTGCCCCAATGGAATAGTCAAAGGCATCTGTCTCGACCTCAAATGGTTGTTGCAAATTTGGTAACGCGAGCACTGGTGCCGTGCATAGGTGATCTTTCAACTCTATGAATGCCTTCTGTTGAGATTCAGACCAAAATAATTTTTCTTTCGCTCCTCCCTTGGTGACATGACTCAAGGGCCAAGTGATATGAGAAAACCCCAACACGAACCTGTGGTAGAAGTTGGCAAGACCTAGCAAGCTGTGGAGCTTTGTCATAGTGGTTGGAGATGGCCAATCCCAAATGACTTGGATCTTGGCTGGATCCACATGCACCCCCGGTTCATCAATAATGTATCCCAAATACTGAACCTGGGTCATGCCAAAAGTGCATTTCTCCAAATTGGCACATAGCTTGTGTTGCCGCAGTGTTTGGAGAACCTGTCGAATGTGGTGGAGGTTCTCTTCCCAACTCTGGATGAAGATCAGGATGTCATCCAAGTATACCACTACAAATGAGTTGGTGAATGGCCGCGAGATGTCATCCATTAGTCTCATGAAGGTTGCAGGAGCATTCGTCAATCCGAAAGGCATAACCAACCATTAGAAAAGGCCCTCCTTGGCTTTGAAGGCAGTCTTACACACATCAGAGGCTTCAATTAGTACCTGGTGATATCCTGACTTCAGATCGATCTTGTTGAAATATTTTTCCCCCTTTAGTTGGTCCAGGAGGTCATCAATATGCAGGATCGGGTACCTATTATGGACAATGATCTTGTTCAATGCCCGAGAGTCAATACAAAGTCTCCAAGTCCCATCCTTCTTCTGTACTAACAAGATCGGGCTCCCATAGGGCGATGAACTAGGATGGATGTGACCTTTCTGCAGCAGCTCCTGAATCTGCCTCTTGATTTCATCGTTCTCTAGAACGGAGCATCGATAGATTGGTCCATTTGGTAGCGGTGCACCTGGGGTCAGATCGATGGAGTGCCTGACCTGACAGTGCATAGGAATCCCTGCAGGGGAGGTGAAGATGTCCTTGTACTCCTCCATGACCTTGTCCATCTATGGTTGTCGTGCGGAGGGGCCCTGTCTCAAGGTCGTGGCCACCGTCTTCTTCTTTCCTTGAGTGTGTATCATCAGGAAAACAAATTTCCCGGTTTTGGAAATGAGCTTAGTACTGCATTGTTTTGTTGTAACCAAAGAGATGGCGGTAGGCGGTGCTACCTCCGGTATCCTGTACAACTTATTTCCCAATGTAACAATAATAGCACGGGGCCTTGATTCATACACAGCATGTCGCTTCCACAAGTATGGTTGTCCTAATAATACATCACAAAATTCAAGGGGAGAAATGTCACACAATACCTCATCCATGAAGGGCTTGATGTTGTATGGAAGGTGACACTGCTGGCTTACATGAAGATCTCGTCCTTGGTGAAGCCACCCGATGGTGTACGGTTGTGGATGTGCTGTGGTCGGTAAGCCCAACCACTTCAAAACCTCTACCGAAATGAGGTTCTTTTGGCTCTCGGTGTCGACAATGAACTGTAGCGGGGAGCCCCTTACCCACATCTGGGAGTGGAAGAGATGCTCCTCCTCCTCTCGATCTTCGGGTTCCTCCTTCTGTATCTTCTTGGTGGCAACGGTGGCGTTGGGCTCCGCATCGATAATCTGTTTCCCTTTGTCATTCCACTTGTCAGGTTCTGACTCAGAGTCGGAACATGCATTTGATTCTGAAACCTTTAGCTCGACCACCAGTGATTTCTTGGCCCGACACTCACCTGTGTTGTGAATGGAGCTCTTATGGAACTCACACCACTTTCCCGTGTCCTTTTTCAACTTCACGACACTGTTCTTTGCTTGCAGCTTTGGCGGGTTGTCTTGGGCCATCTCACCTTGGCTTTGTCCTTTGTTCTGCGGTTTGGGAGCACCTTTCCCTTGCTTTGAATTCGTAGATCCAAAGTCTCGCTTCTTCTATTTAAACTTTTGCTTGACCTTGATGGCATATCGGTATGCCGTGCCAAGCGAGGGGATGTTCAGGAATTCTATTTCTTCCTGGATGTACTTGTGCAGGCAGCCGTAGTATTTGAGTACCAAATGTTGCTCTGAATCTTTGATACCCAAATTTGTGCGAAGGGTATGGAAAGTATTGGTAAACTCCAACACGTCTTGGTCCCTTCCTTGCCGCAACGTGGTGCACTTCATGTATTGATCCTCATAGCTTCCGACAGGGTGGTACTGCTCCTTGATGGCATCCCGGAATGAATCCCAAGTGGGTGCGGCTGAAAATAGTGAACCTGTAATTTCATCTTTTAGCTCGCAGTAGGTTTCCCACCAGTCCTTGACGTGGGGGGTTGCTTTGAGAAGAGCGAAAATAATCTTTTACCGACTGGAAAAATTGTGAACAGAAAAATACCCCTCTAGCAGATTTAACCATTTATCTACGGCAATGCGTCTATTTGACCCTCGAAGATGGGGATTTCCAAATTAACTTGTACCTTAAAGGGCATGGGATTTCCAGAGGAGCTACTGCAAGCCGATGCGTCGCCTCTGGGTAGCCACTGAAGGATCTGGGCAAAGCTGTCCATCATCGCGTTCCTTTGTCGCTCAAGGGCTTCTTTGAGCAAGATTTTGATAGGATCTCCTGGGCCCTCATCTTTCTTTTCTTCCGCCATGGGAGGCCGTCGGGATTTGCGAGGCTGGTCTTGTAAAGGTTCAACCAGTTCAAGCCCTAATTCCTTATATCCCGACCTCGTTGGGGACATGCATAGAAAAACAGAGAAAAAAAGTAGACCGCTCTGATACCACTAATCCGGATTTAAACAAGAACGCAACAAATTACAAAGATAACCTAAACATAGAGATGTAGCAGAAATATTACTTCATTTCATTAATGTAAAATATTGAAATATGCTTACAAACAGAAAAGGAAATAAACCAGCTAGGGCGATGGTGGCTTATCTCTGAGAAGAGATGTGGTGGCTACATGCCTTTGAATTGTGCTACAATGAGGCTCGAAGGCCTATTTATTGTTGAGAAACAATGGAAAACCCTAAACATCCAAAAACCTAACCCTAGAAGATGAAATGAAAAACTGTGGGCCCCGTTTGGGTAAATTGGTACATCAACTTCCTCGGGTCGTAACTTTGACATATGATCTCCGTTTGATGCACAGAATATCTCGTTAGAAAGATCTATCGGAGAACTACAAATTTTGGAAGAGAAACATCAGTCCATGGACCCATGTTGCTCCCAGTTTTCCCAAAAAACGTCGTTTAGGGCGTCAAAACGGCTCCAGAAGTTCAGGACCCAAAAAACTGCTAAAAATAGTAATTTGTGCTACAATTAAGGAAACTGAAAAAGCTAAGAGAAACAATGGTGGGGGTCCAAGTGGACTTGGCAAGTGGCCACCAATATCCACTTGGATCAAGTCACTAGAAAGGAAGGCGACAACAACAAAGGAAACAATACAGATCCCTGGAGAAGGAAGCAACCAGGTGAATGAACAATCGGCCTCAAACATCTTGAAGTGGGAAATCTTTGAACTAGAAACACTGAATCAGTATCTTAAAAATAAAAATCAAGCCCTGAAGACATAGAGTGAGATAAAAATTTCCAAGAGTGACAATCTGATCCTACATCTAAGCTTGTGGTATAAGAAAAACAAGAAGCTGAAGAAAGAGAACAGAATTATGCAAAGAGAGATAACTAGTTTAAAGTACAAAATTCTAATGAGGAAGCCTAGAATTCGAATCTCTGCCAAAAAGAAGAAAACAGTGAAATAGGGAGATGGCAAACAAGAGGCATAAGCAAAAGACAAGGAAGAAGTGTATAAGGACATACAATATCTCCAATTCGGGGGAATGTAGAGTCAGAAGATTGTCCTACCATTACATCCTGTTTACCTAATGATCCCCTCTTTTTCATATATATCTATCACTTAAATAAAGCCATATCTACTAGGTTTTATATTGTATACCCTATTGTTTTATTGAAGTTGAAATTGGCTATCGAATCAGCTTGTTTCCGCAGATAATCCAGGTTTTCGTCGTTGTCTTCATTGCTCGCAAGGTTCTAGAGTTCTAGGTCTGCAGTAAAAGGTGCGGATGGATAGAGGATGGCTCCCTCATGGATACCTTCCTATACACTTGAAATTGTTTGCTAAAAGAAGCACAGGCAATCGCGGTCAAACTTCAAGTCAACCGCCGGATTAACGCAGAATAGAACCCGAGATTAGTTGAAACCTTATCATTTTTCTTTCGGAATAGCAAAATGACGGTTTAAAGATATGAGTTTAGATAGATTAGAGATATTAAGCTTAAAATCTTCATACAATTATGCCAAGAGACCTGCTATAAAGCTAATGGCCACATTGTTATTTGGGTGTGTGCCAAATGATATATTTATGAACAGTTTGTGAATTTTATGTGAATAGAATTGGTTTTTCTCTGCAAGCGTTGTGTTGATTTGAAGCTCTGAACTGCTATGTGGAGGGCCCCTACAAACAGTGGCAAGTTTTAATTAAATACAATCTGATTTCCTTTAATTCTTCAATTGCTATGTTTTGTGTGACAATGCTGCATAATGATCCCATCAGCGAATTGTTATATGCATAAGAACTTTAATTTGCTTTATACCTAGCTTAGAATGTTATCTAATTTGCTTTATACCTGGTACTGCATAGTTATTTCCTTTGCTTATTATCCAGCATAATTGAAGTGTGTTCAATTCATAATATAGAGGTTGCTTGGGTTACAGTGTTTGAGCATAAATTGAACAAGTGAGAAGACCTCTCCTAAAACAATTGAGTTCAACAGTGTTCCTTCCTAGCTAATAGAATAGGTTTCTTTTTGCACTTAGAGAATTAGGTGCTGCATCATAGAGATTTAAGATCAAAAATCCCAAACAATCTAACATAAGTAAAATCACTCTCACATTATCTACAAACTAATTGGATAGAGATTAATTCCTAGGAAACTTAATCAACACCCTAAGAATTACGACACTAATACAATTGACAAACACCGCCCCCATCTTAAGTTTAGATCTTAATAAATACATAACGACCTAATGAATAACTTCTAAGCACATATTGTGCACCTGTACTTCATCGGTCTACACACCCTGGTTGACCATTTATGATTGCCAATTCAAGGACATTGAATTGACTAAACACTCAGTTTGTTGAGATGAGAGAGACTGTTAGTAACTTGAATGATGAAAAATGATGAAATAAAAAATTTGAGTGCAAAGTGTCAATGCAACAATTTTGGTTGATAGAAAATGTTAATAATAAGAATATATTCAATTACAAACAATCTTTATTACGGTAAACTATTTTCTTGTACTCTTCCTATTGCCACACCTATTAGTATTTCTATTTTCTCATATCGGTCATATGAAAAGAATAGTTAGAATCATAAACCATTCAAATATTTATCTCGAGTTGTTGTAGTAAACAACATACCTTGTCTTTGTTGCTCTCCAATATTAATAGTAGTTTTCTCCAAAGTCAATCATTCTGACTTATGGAGTGTTAAACCCCAAATAATTTTCAGTGGTAGTTATTTATTATTACTGTGTTTTATTGCAAATTAATTAACAACATTGAATGATGGAAAATGGGAATAATAAGAATGTAGCCAATTATAAATAGTTTATAGTTTCAAGGAGAAAACATTTCAGGTAAGAAAACATTTTATTTAGGATGAAAATTCAAGCATTGTATTTATGGTTGAATTACTATAACACATAAGTCAATGCACGTCATGAATATTTTTTATGTGCTTACACTGAGAGAGAGAGTGTGTGTTTTGGGGGTGTGAAGGAGAGACAGGGGGAGATAGAGTTATAGATGGGGGGAGGCGGGGGGGAGGAAAGAAGAGAGAGGTAAAAACAAGGAGGGAGGAAGAGATATAGATATAGAGAGGGAAATGTTAGAGAGAGAGAGAGAAGGGGAAGAGAGAGAGGGAGGGGAAGGGAGGGAGAGAGAGAGATAGATAGATAGATATGGAGAGAGAATGTGTATGTTTAAGGGGTGAGATAGAGAGATAGAGAAGGAGAGACAATGGGAGATAGAGATATAGATGGAGGAGGCATATATGTGCTTACACTGAAATAAATGCACATTATTAATATAAGTACATTGAAATTAATGTACATCATAGATCTAGTTGCATCAAATCAAAAATCAACATCTACAATAAAATCACTGCATCTAGTGCAAACAATCAAATAGGATTGGAAATCAACATCTATATTGAAACCAATGCATCTAATGCAAGCAATCAAATAGGATTAGAAATCAATATCTACACTGAAAACAATGCATCTAATGCAAGAAATGAAATATGAGTAGAAATTAACATCTACGTTGAAATCAATGCATCTAGTGTAAGGTATTAAATAGGATTAGAAATTGACATCTACACTAAAATCAATGCATCTAATGAAAGCGATCAAATAGGATTAGAAATCAATATCTAAACTGAAACCAATGCATCCTTTGAAAGAAATCAAATAGGAGTAGAAATCAACATCGACACTGAAATCAATGCATCTAGTGTATTAAATATGATTATAAATCAGCAACCACACTGAAATCAATGTATATAGTGCATGTGATCAAATAGGATTAGAAATCAATACATCTATTTTAGTGAAAATCCAAAATATTCACGATTTTTTAGATCTAACTTCTATATCTATATTTGTTTTTGTGTGTCTCTTTCTTATTCCCTCTCTCTCCACCTTCCATTTTGTGTTATCTCCCTCCCCCTCTCCTTCTCTCTCTTCCCCTCCCTCTCTCTCCCGTCTCTCTCTATCTACCTCTCCCTCCCTTTCTCTACCTTTCTCTTCTTCCCTTTCACACACACACTCTCTCTCTCCCGCTTATTAATTAAATTTATAGATGGAACACATCTATATTAATTATTACAAATATATTGATTACAATTGAGCCAACATTAGAAATGTTTACTTACATTACATTTCTTACATTACATCTACACATGTGCCCTATACTGGGCCATAGAGCGTCTTTGGGCGCAAAAATTGAATTGGGTGAGGGGAAATATCACATAAAATATAATATTACAATATTATATGTTACCCAATATTTATAACCACCCCCACTTAGGGGGAAATACTAATTAAAATGTAATATTATTTAAATTTTACCTAATATTTCACCTCACACGCTAGCCTCAATATTACATTCTACTCAATATTTCCCCTCACTCCTATTAATTTTATAGTTGAGTTTGTTTACTTTTAAATTACAAATATAAAGAAAAATTATAATAAGAAGTGGAATATTAGATAAAATGTAATAATTACATTTTTCCTAATATTTCCCCACCTTTGCAGACAAATACCCAGTGCCAACATATCCATAATTTTTTTTACCTTTACAGGAAAGTTTACCTTTATAGGTTACCATAATTTTTTTTACCTTTACAGGAAAGTTTACCTTTATAGGTTACATGGATTCAACGCCATCATTTTCTACAACTAATTATGTATCTAAATATAACATCAAACTAACATGAATCTAAGCTAGTTTAACCCCCCCTTAAATAGATTATATTCCCATCATTTTCTACAACTAATTATGTATCTAAATATAACATCAAACTAACATGAATCTAAGCTAGTTTAACCCCCCCTTAAATAGATTATATTCCAGAGGAATTCCATGAGTCAATACCATGTATTTTTATAGCCATGGGTCAATACCATGAGTCATTTTTTTTTGGTTAGTTTAATTTTATTTTCACCAAGTTAAAATGTTTAAATTACATTAAGTTACACATATCTACCATATTTTAATTTTATTTTTACCTAGCCAAAATGCTTGATGAAGAAATTACATTTATCCCTCATACTAAAAAGTAATTTTTTTTTTTAAATTACTTTATCTCATTATATAAAGTTTGATGTAAAATAAAAGTGAAAATTCAAGTATTTAAAATGGTTGACATTGATTTTTACAGTAACAATATTAAAAAAAAATTAAAGTAACATTACACACAACATCTCTTGCATATACATATATTAAAGTAACCTTACCCACAACATCTCTTGCATATACATATATTAAAGTAACGTTATGCACAACATCTCTTGCATGCACATATATTAAAGTAGCATTACACACAACATCTCTTGCATATACATATATTAAAGTAACTTTACCTCTTGCATATACATATATTAAAGTAGCGTTACACACAACATCTCTTGCATATACATATATTAAAGTAATGTTACGCACATCTGTTGCATATACATTTATTAGCCGACACACAACGTTACATGACAACATCTCCCTCATGTACTGGGTTGTAGAGCGCTTCTCGGCGCAAAAAAGGGTAGGGGATAGGGGACACCCTTGCTTAACCTCGATATTACATTTAATATCTTTAAACCACCCTTTGTTGGTCCTAAGCTTGGTAGTGACAGTCTCATAGAGGCAGATCACAACAATCCTCAGTTCATGAGGAACCATGATCTCTTCAAGCCTCTCCCAAAGCTTATATCAAGGAATAGTGTCGAAAGAATTACTAAAGTCCACAAAATAGAAGAAGAGATCAACTTTACTATTGCGACATTCCTCTGCAATGATCCTGAGAGTGACAAGGTGGTCGATAGTCGAGTGATGCATCCTAAAACTAGCTTGCCCTTTAGCCCTCTTACCATGGTTTTCAAGCCAAAGGCTAAGCTTCTTTTCCAAAATGAGCCCATATAGCTTGGCTAGGATGTGTCTGATCATAATGGTCATGTAGTTAAAGGGAACACCTTTGTCCCCATTTTTAAAGATAGACACAATAAGGCTTTACATCCAAAGCTTAGGGAAGCCATGCTTTACAGCCAAATTGAGAAGCTTGTAGAGATAAGGAATGAGGATAGATCTTCCCATTTTAAAGATCTCAACTTGGCATCCTTCAATATCTTTAGTTTTCCCAGTTTTCCACGGAAAATATATTTTCCTTTATAAGAGTGTTTAAAATGGTGCCCATGGTATCCAGAGAGTCATAAAACTTCATAAAATAATTCATCTTGTCCTTGAGATAACAACATATTATCTTTAATATAATTATCACTCAAAAAATTTAAAATTAAAAATAATATAATATAATATATATGTTATACGTTAATTTTGTGGTTGAGTATTGCTACAATTATGTATCTTTCACATTATAATAATAAAAACAATAATTAAATAAAAATTAATAAAAAAAAATTATGAATTTTATTATTAAAAAAAAATAGATAATAAAATATTAAATAATAAGATATTTACTTAGATGATGCTATGTGTGGAAGTAAAAATGTTTCCCATGGCATGGAGTAGGTATGATGAATTATTTGTCAATATCGTCCGTATTATTTGACAATAACGTTACTATTGAGTGTAAGATGTTTATGGGTTAGATACTACGCATCGTGCATTGTCTCGTAGTAGGTCTGATGAATTAACGTGTTGTTCCGATGTCGCTGGTCCTTGGAGCATGTATGAAGAGAATACCGCTTTATTAATCTAAAGTCCGTAGTCACCAATCAATTTGAAGTTTACAATTAGTATCATTAAACTTATTATTTGTAATGTATTTTGAAGAGAAATAATTGATATTAATTTTCGACCTGATGAGTTGGATTGAAAAAGAATGTTATAAATAATAAAATAAATTTGAACTTACTATTACATTTAAGCAATAATAGTTTTAAGAAATTCATAACCTTTAAACAAGTATGGATAGATATCTCTAACCTATGTCCCAAGATTTGAAAGATCTGATGTTCAGATTCAATTTCTAATTTATCTAATACATAGAAACAATGGTAATTTTCCATTTGATATTTCCATTTACAACCGCTAAATAAACCCATTTTATAAAAAATTGGATCTATCATGAGAATACTAGCATTGAACATACTACATGAAAACTCTCATATTCAAAGAAAAAATTGTTATCACTAGTATTAGTTATTTTTATTGAAGAACTAAAAACCCTTCAATCTAATTACTCTACCCTGCTATCTCTATATGTCTTTTATATAACATACAAATGGCCCATGGGCAAGCATGTGGTTTTCAACCTTCTAATTTAGGATGCATAGTGTAGGATTAGAGGATTTAAGTAAGGATAACGACAAGGTTATTCTAGCATCCCAAAATAACGATAGTCGACATAGTGAATGCCGAGTTTGTGTTTATTTTAGAGTCTGTAACCATTGTGCAATATATGTTTATCTTGGAGTTTCATCTTGTGCTTAACTTCTTTTATTTTCTCCAATCGAATTTGCAATTCCTTATATCTAAAATATAGAATTATATATTAATAGATATCTCTATCTCTATTGCGCACACATACATATATCTAAAATATAGAGTTATATATTAATAGATACCTCTATCCTTATTTTGTACACATACATGTTTATATCTCTCTGCCATACACATACACACAAATAAATATGGGTAAACCTTTATTTGAGGATTTTAAAAATTAAGTAAACATGAATGATGATGTATAATTTTTAAAATTATCAATATTTGATGCTTAAAAATACAAAATACTAGTAAATACCCATGGTTGACACTTCCTCTAATCTATTATTGATCATATTTGATGGTTAAAAAGAAAAAAATCATTGATCATATTTGATGGTTAAAAAGAAAAAATACGGGTAAATACCCATGGTTGACACTTCCTCTAATCTATTCTTGAGGAGGCTTGAAAATTTGATGATTACTTATATTTTCTTTTTTAATGTATAATATAAATTAAACAGATATATTTTAATTCTTATACATTTAATTTAAGATATAAATTTAACAAATTATTTATAAATTAGTTTTATATTCTAATAAATAAAAATAATAATTAATCCAAAAAGATTAAGCAGTTTATATAACATACTTATTAATAATGAAATCTTATATAGATATATATATTAATCTTTACAAAATGGGTTAAAATATTAAAACTCAACAAATAGATTGATTTTAAAAAGATGTGGATAGCAGGGTAAAAAAGTGTTTAAAAAATTATGGGACCTGATGAAGTAAATTATAATAATTGTTCTTTTGATTTTTTCTTCTTTTGACATCTCTCACCTATTTAACTAGCTATAACTAGCTAGACATCACATGTATCATCTTTGTTTTGATGATGAACCACAGATGTTAAAAAATAATTAAAATAACCTATGTAACTCTGTTTTTGGTAGATAGTCCACTCATTATTAAGGACATAAAATATAATGAGTATTAAATTTTAAATAGAAAATAATTTATAATTTAAGTAAAACAATCACTACCACTATAATCTCAAAATACCCACCGATACTACTTCTCCCAGCATCACTGAATTAAAGCCAATTAATTTACCCTGAATTTATTTTTTAATTAAAATAATATAAAAATATTAATCAATTTTATTAATTAAAAGACATTGAAATAACTTTATTTTTAATTAAATTTAATGAAACCACATTTAAAAGTCAAAATTACCAAATTTATTAAGAAACGACATAGTTCAGCACAGCTTTATTTACATAGTTGAACACAGCTCTATTAATGTACGAGTGTTAACTTTATTGTGTACGAAAGTCACCACTACCTAACTTTTTGCGCGGATTTCGCTGTCCATCCTCACGTTTTCATAAATCAACATCATATATTAAAAGATGTAATGAAAAACGAAGATACTTTGTAGGAAGTGCAAAAAGTCGGAGGAAGTGCCGACCTTCGTACATCATAACGTTGTGTTCAACTATGTCCTATATCTATCAATAAAGCCGTGTTCAACTATGTCGTGAGCAGTGTTCAAATTTGAACACATTAGAGCCCGTCACGACGCTTCTAGCACGTTAAAAAAGTCCTGCGCACGATTTCCCTCAATGCCTTGTTCTTTGGCTGGCGTGTAGTCACTCATGTCGGATTTGATCTCAAAATCTTAATAAAAGGTAATTACATGTGTAAAAGTGTGATA
>APFE031701690.1:80071-111853 GCA_000404065.3 Pinus taeda | reverse complement strand
TTTTATTAAAATTTTGATAAATGTGAATGCCTCTAACTAATATGAACCGTTACCTGTTTTATACCCTTAATGTAATCCAACAACATACCCCTAACCAATTTTACATAAAAAAAAAAATCAAATTTCGTAGAACAACTACCATCACTTAAATCCAAGATCATATATATAACTAAGGCAGAAAATCACTCATTCTTGAGTGCAACTTTCATTTTTATTATTTCTCACCGTAAGTGATATATATATATGAAGGTTGTACTCAGGAGTTCCTTAACCGAGCCTGAGTTGCGCCTTGCGCACTCTTAGTAACCAGTGTCCCTCCTTGTCACCTGGAATTGTGCAATGCGTAGTTACTGGACCGTCCTTCCCAGTTTGTCACCTCTCTTGGGCCTAGTCCATGGATAACATTGCTTCAACTTAGACTAAGAGGTTTTGGATTTGATGTCCTTCCGTCATGATTGAATTGTAGGAACAGGTACATTGTTAGAGAGCATGGTGAGACAATGAAGGAGATGAAGAAGGAGTGGACATGCTAGAAGATGCACTTACAGCTGAAGGGACAAAGAAGCTAATCAAGAACAACCAAAAGGAGCATATGCATGCAACCACCTCTCAAGACCAAAGATCATTGAAGACCCCGCATCATCAAGCTATGTGGAGGAGAAGAGAGAGCACATCCAAGAACACATGTAGACTATTGCCATGTACCTTGGATGGCAGAGCAACTGTATGGTACGACAACCTTCCTCCAAACTCCATCCAAAATTCGAGGCAATTCAAAAGGATCTTTCTTGAGAAATTTGTTGAAGACAAGGGCCCTGCCATGTTACTGAAGTAGTTAGGTAGTCTCAAGATGGATCAGAAAGAAAATTTCAAAGATTTTAATCAAAGGTTCAACATTATTTTGAAAAATTTCTTGGATGACATCAAACGTCATGATTCCATCAGTGTCGACTACTACACTTATTCCCTGTCAGCCTGTATTGCACAAATCATCAAGCGATCTATGAAACCATCATTAACAAAAAAATATGAAGAGGCTATTATTATGGAGAAAGACCTACACCCTATTAGAGTCATTATAGACGATGAACCCACTAAGGATTGTAAACACATGGGTAAGACATACCAAACCTTGATGAGTAAGGCTAAGGGAAAGGAAGCAAGTGATATTGATAACCTTACTCGTCTCGTCAAGTCCCTAACTATTGAAGTGGCCAAACTTAAAAAGTGGAAGAGCGAGACCACCGTGAAAGGCAGGCCCCCTAGGTACCTACAAAATAAGAATGTAGCTTCCAGTAGAAGCAGTCAACTGACCAAATCTATGCAGAGCTCCAACCTCATTTTGAACCTTGAGAAAATCGCTACAAATTCATACTAAACATTTCACCATGAACCCCATTCAGAAAGAACATGTCTAGAATGGAACCATGGAATGAGCAGTCTGGCTACATAGTTGTCCAACACAATCATGGTTAATAAGCAAGCTAATCCTCATAATGAAGAAGAAGACACTCCTACACCTGATGAAGCTCCAAGCATTGGGCATGTAGTAAACATGTATCAGTACATTCTCGCGGCCGAGAAGACCACCACCCATAAGGAGCCTCCGAGTGACGGTCCGAACCTGAAGAAAAATAACTAATATAACTTGAGAAGTCAAGGGGCCACCACTATGATTGAGATACCAAAGAAGTAAATAAGACAAGATATGTTAAGAAAAGTGGATCCTCTTATCGACTCAACATAGAACACTAAGAGAAATTCTGAGAAGACAGCTTCACTGTAAAAAGTCTTTTCGCAAGCAGCAAAGATAGAACCATCCCATCAGAAACCATGAATTCAGTTCCACCCCTAGACACCTCGACGAGTCTTCTCGTAATAGACTATAACATTGTATAAGACATGAAGAATACACATGCAAATATGAGTCAGTGGGACATTCTTCTATGAGCACTTGTGGAAACCTCTACTGGTTAAGCCATCTCTTCAAAAAAGGGATCTAGTAAGCCTCGTGACGTTGTATTATATGTTCTTAATGTGGTCCACCTGGAGGAGGAAAACTCACTCTTTCCACCATTCTTGTTATCATTTGAAATATTTAACTTCAATCTTCACAACTGCTTGGTTGATTTTGGTGCATGAGTCCATGTCATGCCACTCTCCATCGCCAAGAAGATCAATGCTCAATGGAGTAAGACAAGTGCACATATCATCCAATTGGAAACAAATTATGTGCCAACAATTGGTGATCTCAGGGATCTGATCATTTTCCTAACATCTCATAAGCAAGTTCATCAATGCATCAATATTGTAAATGTAGACATCTTGGAAGCATACAAGGTATTGCTCAGAAGAGACAAGTCAAGCAAGCTGCAAGGATACTTTCCCACTGAGTGGTCTCATTTATGGCTTCCGTATAAGGGGAGGAACAACCATATTTGAGTGTTGTTAGAAAGATACATGAAGCACAATGTGACTCCCTTGAATGGAGAAAACGTTTAATTGGATTTTGCAAAACTTATGTTTGACAATTTCTTTTTAATGACACAGTTGGGGTGTTATCTTGCAGAGCCACCCCCTATTCCACCAAACACACAGTTGGGCCTCCTTCCATGCCCAACTGGAGAAAATGAGACTTGTATAGTAAGCAATAGTAGTAGTAGTAGCATTGGTACTAGTGCGGTAAGTGGTCCCTGTATAGATAATATGTGGACCACGTACTTTGATGGATAAAAAATGCAAGAGGATTCTAGAGCCAGTTGTATTTTATAGAGCTGCTATAGAGGAAACATCTACTCTCTAGTCACATGGAGTTTGAGCGCACGAACAACACCGTAGAGTATGAAGCACTCTTCTTGGGCGTACAGAAATCCATTGACCTAAAGGTTGTTGTTTTGAAAGTGGTAGGTGACTCTAAAATCCTGGTGCGTCACGCAAGTGCTAGAATTTTTTTTGTTATAACCAGGTTTTGGTAGCGAAGCCTGACAGACTCAAAACTACATTATGTACCAAGTGGGTCACATTCTCATTTCACAGAATGTCATTTGAGCTGGATAATGTAGGTGCAACATTTCAGAGTGCAATCAACATCGTTTTTCATGGGCTTATCAGAGAGAGTGTAGTGTTCTACCTCGATGATGTAACAATATTCTCAAGATAGTGGTCATACCACCTGAGCCATCTCAAGAAAAAATTTTAGCGATGTCGGAAATATGGGATATCCTTGAATCCCTAGAAGAGAATATTTGTAGTGTATGAAGGTAGCCCGATTAGACACATTATCACTAAAAATGGGATCAAGGGAGATCCAGACAGAGTTCAGATCATCACACAGATTCCCCACCCCTTAAACAAGAAATCCATGTAGTATTTCTTGGGTGAAGATCAACTTCGTTGGAAAGTTCATCTCCAACTTTGATCAGATTGTGAATCTTATATAGGAGATGATAAAGAAGGATGTAATATACAATTGGGGCAAAAGGGAAAAGGATGCATTCCCCCGTATCAAGAAAGAAATAGCAGAAGCATGAGCATTGTACAACCCAGACTTTAGCAAAGTTTTATTTCTCTATGCTTTCGCTTCCAACACTTCTCTCATTGTTGTACTCACTCATAAGGACAAGTTGAACAATGAGTGACCCATATCCTGCATGAGGCAAGCTTGAAAGGACCAGAGCTCAACTATCCCGTCATGGAAATATAAGGTTATGTAGTATACAAGGCTGTGAATCATTTCACACCCTACTTACTAAAAAATCATTGTATTATCTTTGTTCCACACCTAACATTGAGATCATTGCTTGTTTAGCAAGAGCTGGGTGAGAGAAGGCCGAACTAGATGGCTAGGTTACAAGAATATGATCTTTACATCAAACCAGTTCACATCATTAAGGGTCATGGTATTTACAAGTTAGTAACATAAACGGTTAATGCACAAGAGGAAGAAGAAGAGTTCATAAGTTGGGAGAAAGAAATAGAAATGTACAATGTTAAGCGAGCCTCTCCCACTTCAAAAGAAAACTCTTGGTACAAAGATGAGCATGGATACCTTGAGCATGGCATCATGCCCTCTCATTTTTCTATGCTACAGAAGAGAGCACTTCGACTCAAAGCGTTATCATACCAACTGGTGAATGGGGTATTATACGAGAACCACCATAATGGCATATTTCTTAGGTGCTTGGAGGCACAAGATTCACATAAGGCTCTATGTGATCTCTGTGACAGACCAGCTAGCAGACACTTCATGGGTAACACCACAACACATAAGGTCATGCTGGCTAGTTTCTATTGGACTACATTATTCAAGCATGCACATGCTTATGACCACAAGTGTCTAGTCTGTCAAAAGTGTGCCAGTTGAAATCGTAAGTCAGCAGCCCCGTTGCAACCTATTGCAGTGGAAGAACCATTGCAATGGTGGGGCTTGGACATCATTGGGTAAATTTTCCCACATTCATTAAAGAAACATCCCTATATTTTGAATTTTATAGAGTATTTCACGCAGTGGATAGAGGTAGTTACATTGAAACAAATGAACGATCAAGAAGTCATCAACTTCCTACAACAAAATATCATTTCCAGGTTTGACGTTTCTACGTCACTTGTTTTTTAAAATGAAACATACTTTTCTTCATTAAAAATTTACGACTTTGCAATGGAAAATGGTATTGTTTTGAAACATTACGCTAACTACTATCGATAGGGGAATGGTATTGTTGAATCCACAAATAACAACCTCATTCACATCATCAAAAATACCATATTCTTTGAGCAATGAAACTAGTACTATGTTTTGGTCAATGCTTTATGGTATGACTAAGTAATCCCAAGAATCCCAAGGGAAGTCGTGTATTCTAGTTCAACGTAGGATGGCCACTTTACACAAGTTACGGGATGAAAACTATACTCTGAAAATCATAAGCTCTTGAGCTAAACTACCCTTCCCAATTCGAAACATTGTGATCTGGATGAATCTTATATTTTGTTCAAATGAGAAGGTATAAAGGGAACCATGTCTACCGTGGGGTAAGTGGAAAAACCAAAGTAATTTGCATGATGAATCAATACTCCCTGAAGGACCAAGGCCTTACACTAAAAACAACCAAGATAGAGAAGTTGTTATTCAACCAGTGTGTCACTAAGTGTTGTAGTGGTTGCAACACCCTCCAAAATTTTGGCTTGCACTCAAATTTACAGATTTGCTTGGTCTTTCTCTTTATTTTTGCAATTGTTCAAACTTATTTCATAAGCTTACTCGGAGTCTTTCACCCCTTTTCTTGTTTGATCAACTATTGTCTTTTGTCATGTTGGTTTGTTTTATCATGCTTGTAGTCATTTTTTAGTGAGTTTGACGATTTGTCATTGTGTGTTCAAGTTTTCCTAGCTATGTAAACGTCGATCGCACTCATACACAAAGTTTTAAGCATCGAAGCATAAGTGTCGTTACGGTTGTCCTAGGTTCTATCTTAAGTGTCACACTTATCGCTTTTTCTTCTAAACAGTATCATAGAGGGTAATACTTTATATTCATGTTCGGGTGATCTATTTTGTCATGTCATTGAAATAAGCTAAGTGTTTGATTACAATTTCAAGTTCCTCACAAGTTCACTTGCCTCCCACACTTAGCCATTTTTTTGAAAATCCTCTCGACCAAACAACCCTCATTGACCAAACCCTCGACTAAACTACTTACTGTGCAATCTCAACCCTTAGTGATGCAACTCTACTCCCTAGACCTGTGTATTTTTCAATCAATTTCCTATGGGGTAGTTGAACTATGCAATTTTAGAGCTGAGAAGACTGCCTTCTTCCCAGCAATTGCACAATAGCTTCCTCAAGCCTAAACTAAACTATGTATTTCAAAAGATCAGTGATCAAGCTTCTTTATTTCCTACTAGAACCCCGCAATGTGTAGAAGAACAAGCTTTCCTTGCCTCACAGAACTACACATAAGTGTCTCCTCAGTGTCCTCCCTCAGTCGAGACTCACTAGTTCCAAGATCTGTGCAGACCTGTCCTACCAGGCTCGTCTGTTGCCCAATCCTAACTTGCCTCTAAAAAATCTGTAGACAGGCCTCCAAGGGTCCCATCTCACATACTTCACTGGTTGTCTCAGTTGCACAATCCTATCTCCTAGTGGCCTTTGCGCAATTTTTCCTGGCAGTGAAGATTGTGCTCAAGGGTTCCTCATCCAAGCCTAACCTTCACTCTTTGTAGTCTCAGTAACCAGTCTCCCTCCCTGTCACCTAGAACTTCATCATGCGCATTTAATGGACCCTCCTTCCCATCTTGTCACCTATCTCGGGCCCAATCCATGGATAACAATGCTTCAACTTAGACTCAGAGGTTTTGGATTTGATGTCATCCCATCATGATTGAGTTGCAAGAACATGTACACTATTAGATCATGGTGAGATGATGAAGGAGATGAAGAAGGAGAAAACATGCTAAAAGACTCACTTACAGCTTGATGGATAAAGAAGCTTACCAAGAATAATAAAAGGGGGCCCATGCATGCAACCACCTCTCAAGACCAAAGATCATTGAATACCCCACATCATCAAGATATGTGAAGGAGAAGAAAGAGCACATCTGATTTGGATTTAAATAAGAATGCAACAAATTACAAAGATAACCATAAACACAAAGATGCAGCGGAAATACTACTTCATTTAATTAATGCAAAATACTGAAATATGCTTACAAACTGCAATGGAAATAAACCAACTAGTGTTGGGTGTGGAGCCTGATTATCTTTTGTATTCAAAGGTATCAAAGAGATGTATACCCCAAGAAGATTGCACACCCCTCCACACAGGGGGGTGTGGGGGTACTTTTCCCCCCCATAGGGGTTTGGGGGGGCTAATCCACCCTAGCTGGGGGGTCCGGGGGCCAGCGGTCCCCTAGCGGGGGCTATGGGGCAGCACCCCTGAAGCTAAAAACAAATGTAAAATTGCCTTGTAAAAGTATAGTAATTTCTAGTCAACCTGGGTCGTTCATTAGGCAGATGATCTAATGCTAGATATTATGTTTAATTTAGGGTTTTTTGCCCTAGAAGACAACCCCTCGCTATATATGAGGGAATTGTATTGCATTTAGATATATCTGAATATCTATATTTTGAGTGAGGAAGAGAGAGGAGATTGAGAGCGAAGAGGGTGTTACATCGGATCTACTGTAGGTTGTACCTCTTCAGTTTACTAGATAATATAACAAAAGAAGGACTAGTCATTTCTCCGTGGATGTAGCCCAAACTGGGTGAACCACATATATTTTTGTCTCTCTTGTTTTATGTGTTTTCTATGCTTATATCTCTGCAATATTTTATGGGTTCCATTGCTCCGTAATATATAATATTCTAACAACTGGTATCAGAGCCGAAGGTCTATTTAGTTGATAAACTCGCAGGAGAGGAGGGTTTCTAGTTCGAGTGGGAGCAATCGTGGAAGATGGTAGGTTTAGGGTCGAAAAATTCAACAGCCAAAACTACTAGTTGTGGAAGATGCAAATGGAAGATTATCTATATCAGAGAGATTTTTACCTACCATTCATTAGAAAGACAAAGAAGCCAATGTGTATGAAAAACAGAAAATGGGATATTTTTGATAGAAAGGCACTTGGAACCATACGACTATTCCGAGCGGTGTTGGTAGCGTTTAATATTTCAAAGGAAATGACAAAAGAGGGTTTAATGTCGACATTGGCCAAACTATATGAAAAACCATCAGCCTCAAATAAGGTATTTCTTATGAAGTGTTTATTTAATATGAAGATGTCATAAGGTGGATCTGTTGCTGATCATTTAGATGATTTTAATACAGTTACATCTCAGTTAAGTTCTGTAGGGGTAAATTTTGATGATGAAGTTAGGGCTCTGTTATTTCTATGCTCATTGCCAGAAAGTTGGAATGGTTTAGTTATGGCCATTAGTAACTCTGTCTCTGGATCTAGTACTTTAAAGTTTGATGATGCTATCGGTGCAATCCTTAGTGAGGAAATGTGATGGAAAAGCTTCAGTGGGACATCAGGTAATGCTTTGACTACAAAAACTAGGGGAAGAAAAATGGAAAGAGGAAAGAGCCCTAGATATCGTAGTAAGTCAAGAAAAGGAAGATCCAAGTCTAGATCGGGGATAGTGTGCTAGAAATGCGAGAAGAAAGGACACCTGAAGAAAGACTGCAAGTCTCGGAAGGGAAAAGAAGGAGATGTGCAGTAAGAAACTAATCATGAAGCGAATGTAACAGGTGATGTGTTGCAAGATGCTTTGATTCTTTCTTTAGAAAATATTATTGATGCATGGGTGGTAGATTCAGGGGCCTCATTCCATGGCACACATTATAAGAAACATTTTCATGATTATGTTCAAGGAGATTTTGGACATGTTCGATTGGGTGATGATAAACCCTGTAAAATCATTGGAATGGGTACAATTTTCAGAAACCAACAAAATGGAAATCAGTGGCTATTGAAGGAGGTAAGGCATGTTCTAGATCTAAAGAAAATTTTGATTTAAACAGGGAAGTTGGGAGGTGAAGGTTGTGTAAGTACTTTCACAGATAAAACATGGAAGGTCACTAAAGGATCCTTGGTAATAGCGAAAGGAGGAAAGGTTGGTACATTGTATTTATGCAATGGTATTTCTAATTCTGTTAATGCTTTAATCTCTACAAGAGAAGATACAACATTGTGGCATCATAGGCTCAGGCACATTAGTGAGAAGGGGATGCATATTCTTCACTCAAGAAATTTTTGCTAGGTTCGAAGCATGTTGATTTAAAATTATGTGAAAATTGTGTTTATGGAAAACAGAAGAGTCTCAGATTCCTTAGAGTTGGGAAAGAAAAGAAGAGCGAAAAATTAGAGCTTGTGCTTACAGATGTATGGGGACCTACTCAGAAATCATTTCTTGGTGGCTCTCGTTATTATGTTACTTTTATTCATGATGCAACCAAAAAACCCTGTATTTATTGAATTTGAGATAAATTTAATGTATTTGATACTTTCAAGAAATGGAAAGCTTTGGTTGAAAATGAGACAGGAAAAATGTTGAAGTGTCTCAGATTAGATAATGGAGGTGAATATTGTAGCAAAGAGTTTTATAGGTATTGTTCAGAGAATGGCATTCGCAGAGAGAAGATAGTTCCAGGAAAACTACAAGAAAATGGTGTCAAAAAGGATGAACAGGACAATCATGGAGAGTGCAAGGTGCATGAGATTGCATGCGGGATTACCTTTACAATTTTGGGCAGATGTTGTAGACACTGCTATTTATCTAATAAACAGAGGGCCTTCAAGTTCCTTGGATGGTGGTATTCTAGAGGAGGCATGGACACGTAAAAAGGTAAACTACTCATTTTTAAAGACTTTTGATTGTGAAGCCTTTGTCCACATTAATAAAGAAAATAGAACAGAGCTTGAGGCAAAATCAACGAAATGTACCTTTATTGGATATGGTGTAAATGATTTTGGTTATAACCTATATGACTATGAAAATCGAAAAATCATTAGGAGAAGAGATGTAATATTCAATGAAAAGGTCTAGTATAAGAATCAGTTGCAGGAAAAGAAATAGGAAAAATAAAACAGAGAATACACAGTGCTTGATGATATCACAGGGAAAGTGATTGTGCCTAAAAATCATAATGATCAACAGCTAGAACAACAACCACAATAGCAACAAGCACCTCAAACACCTGAAAGTGGTGTTAGAAGATCTACCAGGATAAGTAGACCCCTTGAACGATACTGTCCTTCATTATATTATGTATTGTTGACTCATTCTCATGAACCAGAATGTTATGAAGAAGCCATGCAGGTAGAAACCAGGAAGAAGTGGGAGCAAGCCATGAAAGAAGAAATGGACTCCTTAGCACATAACCAGACTTGGGACTTAATCAGGTTGCCTGCAGGTAAAACAACATTGCAGAATAAATTGTGTTTACAAGTTGAAGGAAGAAGATGGAGGTAGAAAAAGGTATAAAGCTAGACTTGTGGTGAAAGGGTTTGCACAGAAAAAAGGTATATACTTTGATGAGATATCTTATCCTGTTGTGAAAATGACTTCAATCAGAACTATTCTAAGTCTAGTAGCTGCTAAAGATTTGCATCTTGAGCAGTTAGATGTAAAGACAACATTTCTCCATGGGAATTTGGAGGAAGAGATGTATATGTAGTAGCCACAAGGATATGAGGTAAAAGGGAAGGAGAAACTAGTGTACAGGTTGAAGAAGAGCTTGTATGGCTTAAAACAGGCTCCAAGGTAGTGGTATCTAAAATTTGACAGGTTTATATCTGAACAAGGTTATACTAGATGTCACTCTGATCATTGTGTTTATCTCAAAAGGAAAAATGATGGCAACTATATTATATTGTTATTGTATGTAGATGACATGCTTGTTGCAGGTTCTAACATGCAGGAAATAAATGTGTCAAAAAGAAAATTGTCGATTCATTGCAATGAGGGATTTTGGTTGCTGCAAACCAATCCTTGGTATGAGAATAACTAGAGACAAGAAGAATCACAAATTTCATTGTCTCAAAGGAGTACATAGAAAAGGTGTTGAAAAGGTTTGAATATGCAGAATGAAAACCAGTTAGTATCTTTGTCCACCATTTCAATTAAGTAAGGAGGCATTGCCAAACTCAGGAAGAATGGCTCATTGTCTAAGTTCCATATTGCATCAGTGTTGGAAGCTTAATGTATGCAATGGTCGCACAGGGCTGATATTGCACATGCAGTAGAGTCGTAGCAGTACATGAACAATCCAGGAAAAGAATATTGGATGGCATTAAGTGGATTCTCAGGTATTTGAGAGTACCAAATCAAGAATTATGCTTTGTGTCACAATTGCTCTACAGGGATATGTTGATGCAAATATGGCAGGTGACAGAGATCAAAGGGGAGCACTACAGGATGTTTTATTAGGTGAAAAGTGGTTAGATGGTCTCAAAACTGCAAAGTGTTGTTGCACTCTCAACAATAGAAGCAGAGTATGTTGTTGCTACAGAGGCTAGTAAAGAAATGATTTGGTTACAAAGGTTTCTGGATGAATGGGGTAAGAAGCAGGAGTTGGACAGGTTATATAATGGTAGCCAGAGTGACATACATCTTGCAAAGAACTCTACATTTCATTCCAAGACTAAAAATATATAGCTTAAGTACCATTTCATACAGTCAGCATTAGGAGATGGACAGTTGAAGCTAGAAAAGATAGACACTAGTCAGAATCCTACATATATGTTAACAAAAGTCATAACCAGGGAGAAATTGAGAATCTGCTTAGTTTCAATTGGTTTTCAAGTATGATGAAGAAGATGAGAAATAGCCAGGTCCAAAGTGGAGTCATTTTCTAGCAAATGAAGCAGTGGTGGAGTTTTTATAATCAATCTCCAAGTGGGAGAAGGTTGGGTGTGGAGCCTGATTATCTTTTGTATTCAAAGGTCTCAGCTGGATGTATACCCTAGGAAGATTGTACACCCATCGACGTGGGGGGGTGCGGGGAGGACTTGTCCCCCTCGCGAGGGTTCAGGGGGGGCTAATCCCCCCTGACCGGGGGGTCCAGGGGCTAGTGGTCCCCCAGCAGGGGCTCGAGGGTAGCGCTCCCGAGGCTAAAAACAGACGTAAAATTGCCTTGTAAAAGTATAGTAATTTCTAGTCAATCTAGGTTGTTCATTAGGCAGATGATCTAACAGTAGAAGTTATGTTTAATTTAGGGTTTTTTTCCCTAGAAGGAAACCCCTCGCTATATATGAGGGAATTGTATTGCGTCTAGATATATCTGAATATATGTATTCTGAGTGAGGAAGAGAGAGGAGATTGAGAGCAAAGAGGGTGTTACAATGGATCTACTGTAGGTTGTATCTCTTTAGTTTGGTGGATAATATAATGAAGGAAGGACATGTTGTTTCTCCATGGATGTAGCCCAAACTAGGTGAACTACGTATATATGTGTCTCTCTTGTTTTATGCATTTTTTGTATTTATATTTTTGCAATATTTTATGTGTTCCATTGCTCCATAATATATAATTTTCTAACAGCTAGGGCGATGGTAGCTTATCTTTGAGAAGAGATGTGGCGGCTACATGCCCCTAAACTTTGTTACAATGAGGCTTGCAGGCCTATTTATTATTGAGAAATAATGGAAAACCCTAAGCATCCAAAAACATAACCCTAGAAGATGAAATGTCAAACTGTGGGCTCCATTTGGGTAAATTGGTACATCAACTTCCTGGGGTCGTAACTTTGGCATATGATTTCCATTTGACGCACACAATATCTCATTAGAAAGATCTATCCGAGAACTAGAACTTTGGGAAGAGAAACATCGGTCCATGGACCCACGTTGCTCCCAGTTTTCCCAAAAGACATCATTTAGGGCCTCAAAATGCTCAAGAAGTTCAGGACCCAAAAAACTGCTAAAAATAGTAAATTGTGCTATAATTAAGGAAACTGAAAGGTTGAAAGAAACAATGGTGGGGTTCCAAGTGGACTTGGAAGGTGGACAACAATATCCACCTGGATCATTCCTCCCCCCTTAGGAAGCAATGGTCCCCATTGCATTGAGTTCCTCCATGAGATGAGGAAACTTCTGTAGAACTTGGTCGCTAGTGAGTCACTTGCCCTGGTGAAGGAGTTAGCATGCTTTGACAACTCGATATAGTTGGATATTTTGCTGGTGAGTGTGCTTGATTTGTGTGTCCTTGTGGCTTGTTCCATGCAATCTGGATTTAACTCTGTGTGTGTGAGTTGTTCTGTAATGTTAGACGTGTATAGTAATGCTGGAAAGTATGGCTGAAGGCGGTCCACATTGAACACTAGGTGCAGACCAAGGAATGGGGGAATGCTGAGCTCAAATGAATTGTCTCCCATAGCTTTGGTAATGGTCTAAGGACCATATCGGAGTGGTCTAATTTTCTGATAGGCTCTGATAAGGCGTTCCTTTTTCAAATGCAACCAAACTTTATCACCCACCTGAAACTTGTGTGGCACTCAATGTTGATCATGTCGTTGCTTGTACTTGGCATTTGATTTTTCTAGAATGTCATGGACCTCGTGGCAAATATGTTGGATGTGCTCAATGAAGCTGTTTTCCTTATTTGTTTCAGACTGGACATGAGTCGAATTTGTGTAAGTAGTTGCAAATGGCATGGCCACATCAATGGGACATAGTGGCTGGAATCCCAAGCCCACCTAAAAAGGGTTGTCGCCAATCGAACTATGGAGAGCCTAGTTGTAGCTGTGCTAAACATAGGGAGGCTCTCATCCCATGTGCATGGATGCTTTGAGTTGTACATGTGTAGAATGTGTACGATCATCCTGTTGATAACCTCTGTCTAGCCATCAATTTGAGGATGGAAGGCAGTGAGCTTAGTGAGTTTGGTGTCGAGCATCGACCAGAGACTGGACCAAAATGTACTGAGGAACCTGCTCTCTCGATATGAGATGATAGACTATGGGATCCCAAAGTGTACCCACACTCGTTTAAAGAAGATTCTAGCAGTGGATTTTGCTATGATATTCTTCTTGCAGACAACCATAATGGCCATCTTCGAGAACCTGTTGACGACCACAAAAACACATCCATTTCCATTCTTCGTGGAAGGAAGGCCTGATATGTAATCCACGGAGATGGATTCCCAAGGTCGACTAGGGGTAGGCAGCGGGGTATAGAGGCCTTGATTCTTGATGGTTGGTTTGGCAATGGCACACGTAGTGCATGATCTGATGTACTTCCCAGCATCCTGTCGAAGATTCAACCAATAGAAATACTTTTGTAGTACTACCACCGTCTTCTCAAACTCAAAATGTCCAGCAGCCTGACTGTAGTGTGCTTCCAAAATCATCTTGGCACACTCACTTGAAGGAACACAAAGGTGACCTAGGTGGCATAATAGGGCATCCTGGAGGTGAAAATTTGGAACATGCTGACCCTCCAAGAGTGTCTGGTATGTGTGGCCGAATTCTGGGTTGCTTTTGTAGAGAAGTGGCCAATAAGAAGTTTCATTCCCACAAGAGTTGAGCACAGTGGTTAACGCCATGATCGGTGGTCGACTGAGGCAATCTGCAACATTATTTGTGCTACCATTCTTATACTTGATATTCAAATGGAACTGTTGCAGGTATGTGGACCACTTCTGATGGTGATCATTCTACAACTTCCCTTGTGTCTATATGAACTACAGTGGTTGGTGATCTATGTGGATGACCATTTCCTTCCACAAAATGTAATGCTTCCATTGTCAGCAGACTTGCACAATGGAATACATCTCTTTGTCAAAGTGTGATAATTCTAGACTGTGTCTGAAAGTGTTTCACTGTGATATGTCATTGGATGCCTGTGTTGAGTAAGGACTACCCCAATAACATAGTCAGAGGTATCTATCTCGACCTAAAATGGTTGTTGCAAGTCTAGTAATGCGAGCACTAGTGCTGTGCAAAGGAGATATTTCAACTATGTGAATGCCTTTTGTTGATATTCATACCAAAAGAATTTTTCTTTCACTCCTCCCTTGGTGACTTGACTCAAGTGCCAAGTGATATGAGAAAATCCCAACACGAACCTATGGTAGAAGTTGGCAAGACCTAGAAAGTTGCGGAGCTTTGTCAGAGTGGTTGGAGATGGCCAATATCGAATGACTTGGATCTTGGTTGGATCCACATGCACCCCATGTTCATCAATAATGTATCCCAGATACTAAACTTAGGTCATGCCAAAAGTGCATTTCTCCAAATTGGCACATAACTTGTGTTGCCGCAGTGTTTGGAGAACCTGTCGGATGTGGTGGAGGTGCTTTTCCCAACTCTGGTTGAAGATCAGGATGTCATCCAAGTATACCACTACAAATGAGTTGGCGAATTGCCTCAAGATGTCATCCATTAGCCTCATGAAGTTTGTAGGAGCATTCGTCAATCCGAAATGCATAACCAACCATTTGAAAAGGCCCTCCTTGGCTTTGAAGGCATTCTTCCACACATCGAAGGGTTCGATTGGTACCTGATGATATCCTAACTTCAAATTGATCTTGCTGAGATATTTTTCCCCCTTCACTTGGTCCAAGAGGTCATCAATCTGTGGGATCAAGTAACTATTACAGACAGTGATTTTGTTCATGGCCCAATAGTCAATACAGGGTCTCCAAGTCCCATCCTTCTTCTGTACCAACATGATCGGGCTCCCACAGGGTGATGAACTCGAACAGATGTGACCTTTCTGTAGTAGCTCCTAAATTTTCCTCTTGATTTCATCATTTTCCAGAATGGAGCACCGATAGATTAGTCAAATGGGCAGTGGTGCACCTGGGGTCATATCGATGGAGTGCTTGACCTGACAATGTAGAGGAACCCCTGTGGAGGAGGTGAAGATGTCCTCTTACTCCTCCACGACCTTGTCCATGTGTAGTTGTCATGTGGAGGGCCCTGTCTAGAGGTTGTGGCCACCGTCTTCTTCTTTCCTTGAGGGCGTATCTTCAGGAAAACAAATTTCCTGGTTTTGGAAATGAGCTTACTACATTGTTTTGCAGTAATCAAAGAGATGGTGATAGGCAGTGCTACCTTCAGTATCCTATACAACTTATCTCCCAAAGTAATAATAACAACACGGGGCCTTGATTTATACATAGCATGTCGCTTCCACAAGTATGGTTTTCCTAATAATACATCACAATATTCAAGGGAAGCATTGTCACACAATACCTCATCCATGAAGGGCTTGATATTGTATGGAAGGTGACACTGCTGGCTCATGCGAAGATCCCATCCTTGGTGAAGCCACCCGATGGTGTACGGTTGTGGATGTGTTGTGGTCAGTAAGCCTAGCTGCTTCAGAACCTTTGCTGAAATGAGGTTCTTTTGGCTCCTGCTGTCGAAAATGAACTATAGTGGGGAGCCTTTTACCCACATCTAGGAGTGGAAGAGATGCTCCTCCTCCTTTGGATCTTCGGGTTCCTCCTTCTGGATCTTTGTGGTGGCAACAATGGTGTTTGGTTTCACATCAATAATCTAATTCCCTTTATAATTCTTCTTGTCCAGTTTTGACTCAGAGTTGGAACATGCATCTGATTCTGAAACCTTTAGCTTGGCCACCAGTGATTGCTTGGCCCGACACTCACTTGTGTTGTGAGTGGAGCTCTTATGGAGCTCACACCACTTTCTCGTGTCCTTTTTTGGCTTCATGGTGTTGTTCTTTTCTTTTAGCTTTGGTAAGTTGTCTTGGGCTACCCCGCCTTGGATTTTTCCTTTGTTTTGTAGTTTGGGGGCACCCTTCCCTTACTTTGGATTCACAGATTCAAAGTCTTGCTTCTTCTATTTAAACTTTTGCTCGACCTTGACGGCATATCGATATTTTGTGCTGAGCGAGGGGATGTTCAGGAATTCAATTTCTTCCTGAATGTATTGGTGTAGGTAGTCATTGTATTTTAGTACTAAATGTTGCTCCGAATCCTTGATACCCAAATTCGTTCGAAGAGTATGGGAATTATTGGTAAACTCCAGCACGTCTTGGTCCCTTCCTTGCCGCAGTGTGGTCCACTTTATGTATTGATCCTCATAGCTTCCAACAGGGTAGTACTGCTCATTGATGGCACCCCCAAATGAATCCCATGTGGGGGTGACTGAAAATAGTGAGCCTGTACTATCATCCTTCTGTGCGTAGTAGGTTTCCCACCAGTCCTTGACGTGGGGGGCTGCTTTGAGAAGAGCGAAAATAATATTTTCCTGGCTAGAAAAATCGTGAACAGAAAAATAACCCTCTAGTAGATTTAACCATTTATTGACGTCATCTATGTCTATCTGAACCTTGAATATGGGGGTTTAAAAATTAACGTGTACCTTAAATGGTGTGGCATTTCCAAAGTAACTGTTGGAAGCCGATGCATTGCCCCTGGGTAGCCGCTGACGGATCTGGGCAAAGATGTCCATCATCGTGATCCTTTGTCTTTCAAGGGCTTCTTCAAGCAAGATTTTGATAGGATCTCCTGCCCCCTTGTCTTTCTTTTCATCTGCCATGGGAGGCTGTCATAATTTGCGAGGCTGGTCTTGCAAATGTGCGACAAGTTCAAGCCCTAACTCCTTATATCCTGACCTTGTTGGGGACATGCAAAGAAAAAAAGAGAAAAAACAGACCACTCTGATACCACTGATCCGGATTTAAATAGAAATGCAGCAAATTATAGAGATAACCATAAACACAAAGATGCTGTGGAAATAATACTTCATTTCACTAATGAAAAATACTGAAATATGCTTACAAACTGCAATGGAAATAAACCAGCTAGGGCAATGGTAGCTTATCTTTGAGAGGAAATGTGGTGGCTACATGCCTCTGAGCTATGTTACAATGAGGCTCGCAGGCCTATTTATTATTGAGAAACAATGGAAAACCATAAAAATCCAAAATCCTAACCCTAGAAGATGAAACGCCAAACTGTGGGCCCCGTTTGGGTAAATTGGTACAACAACTTCCTGGGGTCGTAAATTTGGCATACGATCTCTATTTGGTGCATGTAGTATCTCATTATAAATATTTATTCGAGAACTATAACTTTGGGAAGAGAAACATCAGTCCATGGACCCATGTTGCTCCCAGTTTTCCCAAAAGACGTCGTTTAGGGCCTCAAAACGGCTCCAGAAGTTCAGGACCCAAAAAAATGCTAAAAATAATAAACTGAGCTACAATTAAGGAAGCTAAAAGGCTGAAAGAAACAATGGTGGGGTTCCAATTGGACTTGGCAGGTGGCCACCAATATCCACCTAGATCAACATCCAAGAACACATCTATCACTCAGTAGCAACAATGACTTGACATTGCCACCTTAGTAAGCTAATTCCATGTTAGTAGTGTCATGTCAAGTCATGCCACGAGTTTTCAAAGGCCACATCACTGTTATGGGTCGTATCCATTGTAAATCAAATGTAATGTAAAGTGGAATTCCAATGCACATACATGAATATGAAGAGTCATGTTAGTTGAAAAGTCATAGGAAGTTGAACAGTCATGAGGGTAGTCTGAGAGTCACAGGGGTCAAGCATCACCCTTCGTTATATATACCCCCCTCATTATATGAGCAAGGACTTTTCACCTTGGCTCCTCCCACAAAGCATAGAGAGTTTCAGTCAGTTCTTTGATGTCTTTCCATCACAAATGAATTGTAGGAACATATACATTGTTAGAGAGCATGGTGAGATGATGAAGGAAATGAAGATGGATTGAACATGCTAGAAGATGCACTTACAGCTGGATGGACAAAGAAGCTTATCAAGAACAAACAAAGGGAGCAAATGCATGCAACTACATCCCAAGACCAAAGATCATTGAAGACACCGCATCATCAAGCTATGTGGAGGAGAAGAGAGAGCACATCCAAGAACACATGTAGACTATTTCCATGTACCTTGGATGGCAGAGAAACTGTATGGTACCAAAACCTTCCTCCAAAATCCATCCAAAATTGGAGGGAATTCAAAAGGATATTTCCTGAGAAATTTGTTGAAGACAAGGCCCCTGCCATGTTACTGAAGCAGTTGGGTAGTCTCAAGATGGATTAGAAAGAAAAGGTTAAATATTTTAATCAGAGGTTCAACGTTATCTTGAACAAGTTCTTGAATGACACCAAACCTCATGATTCAATTAGTTTCGACTACTACACTTCTTCCCTGTCGACTTGTATTGCACAGTTTGTCAAGCAAGCTATGAAACCATCATTAAAAAAAAAATATGAAGAGGCTATTGTTATGGAGAAAGACCTATGCCCTATTGGATTCATTGTAGACGATGAACCCACTAAGGACTCTAAACACATGGGTAAGACATTCCAGACCTCGGTGAGTAAGGGTAAGGGAAAGGAATCAAGTGACATTGATAACCTTACTCATCTCATCAAGTCCCTAACTACTGAAGTGGCCAAACTGAAAAAGAGGATGAACGAGACCATCATGAGAGGTAGGCCCCCCATGTACCTACAAAAGAAGAATGTAGCTTCCAGTAGGAACAGTCAACTAACCAAATCTATGCAGAGCTCCAACTTTGTTCTAAACCTTGAGAAAATCGCTACAGATTCATACTAAACGTTTAACCACCAACCCCATTTGGAAAGAAGATTCCTGGAATGGAACCATGGAATGAGCAATCTGGCTACAAAGTTGTCCAAGACACTCATGGTTAATGGGAAAGCTGATCATCATAATGAAGAAGAAGAAGCTACTACACCTGATGAAGCTCCAAGCACTAGGCATGTAGTAAACATGTATAAGTACACTCTCGTAGCCCAGAATACCACCACACATAAGGAGCCTTCGAGTGACGGTCCAACCTTGAAGAAAGATAACCAACATAACTTGAGAAGTCAAGGGGCCACCACTATTATTGAGATATCGAAGAAGAAAATAAGACAAGCTATGTTAAGGAAAGTGGATCCTCCTATCAACTCAACACAAAAAGCTAAGAGAAATTATGAGAAGACAGCTTCAACGAAAAGAATTTTCGCAAGAAATAAAGATCGAACCATCCCACCAGAAACCATGAATTCAATTCCACCCCTGGACACCTTGGTGAGTCTTCCTGCAATAGACTATAACATTGTATAAGACATGACGAATACTTGTGCAAATATCTCTCTATTCGAACTTACAAAAATCATGAGTTAGTGGGACATTATTCTACGAGCACTTAGGGAAATATCTACTAGTTAAGCCACCTATTCAAACAAGGGTTCTAGTAAGTCTCCTGACGCTCTTGCATATGTGATTAACATGGTTCACATGGAAGAGGTGAAATCATTCTTTCCACCATTATTGTTATCATTTGAAATCTTTAACTTCAATGTTCACAACTACTTGGTTGATTTCAGTGCACCGGTCAATGTCATGCCACTCTACATCGCCAAGAGGATCAATGCTCAATGGAGTAAGACAAGTGTGTAGATCATCCAACTAGAAAAAAAAATTTGTTCCAACAATTGGTGAACTCAGGGATGTGATCATTTGGCTAACATTTGATGAGCAAGTTCATCAATGCATCAATATTGTAATTTTACACATCCCGGAAGCATACAAGGTATTTCTCAGTAGAGACTAGTCAAGCAAGATACAAGGATACTTTTCCACTAACTGGTCTCACTTATGGCTTCAATATAAGGGCAAGAATGACCATATTCGAGTGTTGTCAAAAAGATACATGAAACACAACATGACTCCCTTGAATGGAGAAAAAAATTCATTGGATTTTACAAAACTTATGTTTGATAATTTCGTTTTCAAGACACAGTTGGGGTGTTACCTTTCAGAGCCATCCCCTATCCCACCAGACACATAGTTGGGCCTCCTTCCATGCCCAACTGGAAAAAATGAGACTTGTCTAGTAAGTAGTAGTAACAATAGCAGCAGTGATACTAGCACGGTAAGTGGTCCCTGTATAGATAATATGTGGACCATGTAGTTTGACGAATCAAACACACATGAGGATTTTGGAGCTGGTTGTATTTTAATAGAGCCAATATAGAGGAAACATCTACTCTCTAGTCATTTGGAGTTCGAGTGCATGAAAAACACCACAGAGTATGAAGCACTTGTCTTGGGCCTACAAAAGGCCATTGACCTCAAGGTTGTTGTTCTGAAAGTGGTAGGTGACTCTAAAATCATGGTGCATCAAGTACATAACACTACATTGTGTGTCACCTCATCTTAAGTGATATCAAAAAGAGGTCTGGCAACTTATTTCTCATTTCCAAGATTTCAATATTGTTTAAGTGCCAAGAATGTGTAATGCAGCTATGGATGCCTTGGTAAACACAACTGCTAGGATGTTACTGTGAAGGGATGATTTTTCTATCGAGTTTTCGTATAAATCATTTTTACTAGAAACCTTCACTAACTTACATGCTTTTGATGATGATAAACAAATACTACATTTCATGGTCAATGCTAAAGTCTTTAAGGACACAATAATAAACAAGGACGAGAATGAGTAGGCTCTGTAGGACGTAGCTAGTAAAAGCAAAGGTAACCTCATCCCCAAGGGTGTGTTATCACTAGAGAAGCTGTATGACCTGCAGAACTATTTTTAGGGACCTGTGAATGCTAAGATCCACAACTCTACATTGTCGCATGAACATATTAGTCTGGGAATAGAAAAAGATCTGAAGTATGTGAATCTCAGTACTTGTTATACACCACAAGAGTAGCAAGAGTTTATCTACCTCTTCAAATAGTACCATGATGTATTCATGTGGATGTACAATGATCTTAAGATATATGACACGTGAATTATCTAGCACGTTGTACTGATCAAATAAGGGACCAAGCCTTTTTAGCAGAAACTGATGAAAGTGCATCCAACACTTGAGCCTCTTATACAAAAATAACTAACCAAGTTGTTGGATGCTTAGATCATCTATAAAGTGTGACATTCGATATGGCTGTCCAAATTTGTCCATATTAGGAAGAAGTACGGGGAGATCCACTTGTGTGTGGATTTCCACAATCTTAATTGCGCCTCAGAAAAAGATGATTACCCAGTGCCGTCCATGGAGCATATATTGAAGAAACTCTCTGGAGCCAAGATGTTTTCTTTGGTTGATGAATTTTCTTGTTAAAATCATGTTTTCATAGTGGAGCCTGATAGACTAAAAACTACATTCCGTACCAAGTGGGTCACGTTCGAATTTCACGGAATGTCATTTGGGCTAGTTAATGCAGGTGCAACATTTTAGAGTGCAACGGACATCAGTTTATGTGGGCTTATCAGACAGAGTTTTGTGTTATACCTCAATGATGTAACAATATTCTCGAGATAGTGGTCATACCACCTGAGCCATCTCAGGATGCCCAAAAGATGGGCTATCCTTGAATCTAAAGAAGAGCATATTTGTAGTGTCTGAAGGTAACCTACTTGGAGACATTATTGCTAAAAGTGGGATCAAGGTAGATCTGAACAGAGTTTGGACCATCATATAGATTCCCCACCCCGTAAACAAGAAAGCCATGTAGTATTTCTTGGGGAAGATCAATTTTGTCAGAAAGTTCATCTCTGACTATGCTCAGATCATCAAGCCTATATAGGAGATGATCAAGAAGGACGTAGACTACAATTGGGGAAAAAGGGAAAAGGATGCATTCTCCCATATCAAGCAAGAAATAGCAGAAGCACTAGCATTGTACAACCCAGAATTTAGCAAAGGTTTCTTGTTGTGCACTTTTACTTTTGACACTTCTCTCGTTGTTGTACTCACTCAAAATGATGATTTGAACAATGAGTGACCCATATCCTTCATGAGGTGAACCTGCAAGGACCAGAGCTCAACTATCCCATCGTGGAAAAATAAGGTTATGCAGTATAGAATGCAGTGAAGAATTTCATAAACTACTTACTAAAAATTCATTATATTATTTTTGTTCCACACCCAACATTTATATCATTTCTTGTTCAGCAAGAGCTAGGTGAGAGAAAGGTGCACTAGATGGTTGGATTACAAGAATATGACTTGACATCAAACTAGTTCACACCATTAAGGGTCATGGTATTTGCAAGTTTGCAGCAGAAATAGTTAATGTAAAAGAGGAAGAAGAAGAGCTCACGGGCTTGGATAATGAAATAGAAATGTACAATGTTAAGCTAGCCTCTCCCACTCCAGATGAAAAATCTTGGTACAAATATGTGTGCTAGTACCTTGAGCATGGCATTGTGCCCTCTCATTTTTCTATGTGGCAGAAGAGGGAACTTCAACTCAAATCATTATCATACCAACTTGTGCATGGGGTGTTATACAGGAAACACCATAATGGCATATTTCTCAGGTTCCTAGAGGAATAATATTCATGTAAGGTTTTACGTGATCTCCACGACGGACCAATTTCCAGACACTTTGCGGGTAACACCACAACACATAAGGTCATGAGGGCCACTTTCTACTCACATACACTATTCAAGGATGCACATGCCTACGCCCTCAAGTGTACGGTCTGTCAAAAGTGTGCTGGCATAAATCAGAAGTCAAAAGCCCCACTGCAGCCTATTGCAATGGAAGAACCATTCCAATAGTGGGGCTTCAACATCATTGGGTAAATTTTCCCACATTAATTAAAGGAACATCGCTATATTTTGAGTTCTACAGATTATCTCACACAGTGGATAGAGGTAGTTCAATTGAAAAAAGTGAATAATCAAGAAGTTATCAACTTCCTACAACCAAATATCATTTCCAGGCTCGACGTTTCTATGTAACTTGTTTTTAAAAATGCAACATACTTTTCTTCATTATAAATTTATGACTTTGCAATGGAAAATTTTATTATTTTGAAACATTATTCTAGCTACTATCCACAAGGGAATGCTCTTGCTGACTCTAAAAATAAGAACCTCGTTCACATCATCAAAATGAACATATTCTTTGAGCAATGAAACTAGAAATCTTCTTTGGTCAATTCTTTATAGGATGACCGAGTAATCCCAAGAATCCCAGGAGAAGTCGTGTCTTCTAGTTCAGTGTAGGATGGACACTTTACACAAGTTACAGGAAGAAAGGCTAAAAGAAAAAAGAAAACTTTTTACTCCATCAAGACCGTATCAAGAGATGGTTTGACAAAAAGTATGCCTGGAAGACTAGCTTCAATGTGGGTGAATTAGTCTTAAAGTGGGACAATGTCAACGAGGACAAAGGCAAGCACACTAAGTTTCAATCCTTGCGGAATGGTCCTTACGCTATCCACAAGAAGCTTTGGAAATACATGTATCATCTTCAATCACTTGACGGGAAGATTAACTCTTTCCATGTCAATGGCCAAGACTTAAAATTTTATTTTCAATGAGATCTGGGGCTGCACCCCGCACTATGTACATAGTCCTTTGTTGTTTTTTATTTTGTTTTCCTTTGGTTTTCTGTCATTTTTCTTATGTAAATAAGTGTTGTGCCTTTCTAGGTACGACTTCCAAGTGTGTGTGTGGCTGAAGTTAAAAGACCTTGTGACACTATAGCCCTTGGCCAATCTTGTGTCCATCTTCTTTGTATTTCGTTGTAGCTTTTGGCTGATGAAGTCCTGGTGGAAAATACAATCCATTTGTAAGGATATTTTTGGTCCAACCATGAAATTGTGTCTAGACTAAGAACCTCATGCCTATAATCAGTTGTCTGCATTGGTGTTTTCAAGCTTATCCAACTAGTAGAAACAGAGAAGGGGAAAATCTAAAAGATAAAACCTAAATCAAACGTCTTTATATGCTTCTCTAAAGGGAAAACCTCTTCTACTCTCAATAAGTTGAGATCCCTCTTCCTCCCCAAAAATAAAAAAAGTGCATATGCACAATTCTCTTTAAAAATAATAAAGGCAAAAGAAGAGAAAGGCTTCCTATGCAGAGAGGTGAAGTAGGAAACTCCACTAGGGTACCATCCAGGCTCGTTGGAAGTGGAGAAATTCTTTTGTTCCTGCATGACTCCAACAGTGTACTGTCCGAGCCAACTGGCACTAGAGAAACACTGAGATGAAAACTATACTGTGAAAATCATAAGCTCGCAAGCTAAACTATCCCTCCTAATTCAAAACATTATGATTGGGATGAATCTTATATTTTGTTCAAATGAGAAGGTATAAAGGGAACCATGTCTACCATGGGGTAAGCGGAGAAATCAAAGTAATATGTACGATGAATCAATACTCCTCGAAGGACCAAGGCCCTCCACTAAAAATGAACCAAGACAGAGAAGCTACTATTCAACCAGTGTGTCGCTATGTGTTACACCCTCCCAAATTTTGGCTTGCGCTCAAATTTTAGAGCCTTCCTTGGTTTTTCTCTTTATTTTTGCAAGCGTTCGAGCTCATTTCATGAGCTTCCTCAAATTAATTTCACCCCTTTTTCTTGTTTGATCAACTATTGACTTTTGGCATGTTGGTGTGTTTTATCATGCTTGTATTCATTCCTAGTGAGGTCGAAGGTTTTTCTTTGTGTGTTCGAGTTTTCCTAGCTACATAAACATCGATCGCACTCATACAAAAAGTTTTAAGCACTGAAGCACAAGTGTCATTATGGTCATACTAGGGTATATTTTAAGTGTCACACTTATCGCTTTTTGTTCTAAATATTCTCACTGAGGGTAATACTTTGTATTGATGTTCTAGTGGTATATGTTGTCATGTCATTGAAATAAGCTAAGTGCGTGATTACAATTCCAAGTTCCTCACAAGTTCACTTGCCTCCCACACTTATCCTTTTTTCCAAAAATTTGCTCTACCGAACAACCCTCATTCACCAAACTCTTGATTGAAATTCTTACTATACAGTCTCAGGCCTTACTGATGCAACTCTGCTTCCTAGATCTATGCAGTGCATACTCAATATCCCCCAGGGTAGTTGAGTTGTGTAATTTTAGAGTTGAGTAGATTTCCTACCTCCCAGGAATTGCATGTTAGCTTCCTCAAGCCTGAACTAAACTATGTATTTCACAATATGAGTAATCAAGCTTCTTCCCTGCGTGTTGGAACCCTGTAATGCATAGAAGAGCAAGCCTTCCTTGCCTCCCAGAATTGCATAGTAGTGTCTCCTTAGTGTCCTCCCTCAGTCGAGACTCACTGATCCCAAGAACTATGTAGAGTTGTCCTCCTAGGCCCCTCTGCTACCCAATCCTTCCTTGCCTCTAAAAACTCTACATACATGCCTCCTAGGGTCCCATCTCACATTAGTCACTGACTGTCTCAATTGCACAATCTTATCTCCCAGTGGCGTCTCCACAACTTTTCCTGGTAGTGAATATTGTGCTTAGGAGTTCCTCATCCAACCTTGAGTTGTGCTCTACACAGTCTCAGTAACTAGTCTCCCTCTCTATCACCTAGAACTATATAATGTGAAGATACTAGATCCTCCTTCCCATATTGTCACCTATCCCGGTCTGACTCCATGAATAACAATGCCTCATCTTAGACTAGGAGGTTTTTGATTTGATGTCGTCCTGTCATGAGTGAATTGAAATAACATGTACGTTGTTATATCATGGAGAGATGATGAAGGATATGAAGAAGGAGTGAAAATTCTAGAAGACTCACTTACAACTATATGGACAAATAGTATTATCAAGAACAAGCAAAGGGAGCACATGCATGCAACCACCTTTGAAGAACAAAGATCATTGAAGAGCCCACATCATCAAGATATGTGGAGGAGAAGAGAGATCACATCCAAGAACACATCTATTAATCAGCGGCAACAACGAATTGAAATTTCCACCTTAGTAGGCTAAGTCCATCTCAGTAGTGTCATGTCAAGTCGTGTCATGAGTTATGAAAGGACACATCACTGTTATGGGCCACATCCATTGTAAATTGAACATAATGTAAAGTGGAAGTCTAATGGACGCACATGAATATGAAGATTCATGTTAGTTGAAAAGTCATAGGAAATTGAACAATCATGAGGGTAATCCATGAGTCGCAGGGGTCAAGCATCACCCTTGGTTATATATACCCCCCTCATTGCATGAGCAAGGACTTTTCACCTTGTCTCCTCCCACAAAGCATAGATAGTTTTTTCAGACAATTCTTTGAGGAGAAAGGAGTGGCTCTAATGTCCCACTATTGGGGCTAGTGATGTATGATGTAAATATGTGTCTGGGACTTTTTCATAATACAGAAGCCTATTTAGACCAATACATTTCCATGCATGACTTGTGGATGTTTGTAAGACTATTATTTGAGCATTTGCAATTCATGTTTGTTTCACATGTACTAAGATAGTTGAACTATTTCTATAGTTTTAGTGCTTACCTTGGTTGGAATGTGTTGTATTGGTTGTCACAGTTGTCTCATCCTTGTGGAATACTCTGCAAGTTACTACATGGACCTTTATTGCTTACTGATTATAACGAATGTCATGTCTGTTGTGGACTATTCCACTAGATGATGGACATATATCTCCCTATACTTTGGTTTTAACGACTGCCACATCTGCTATGGACTATTTTGCTAGATGTTGGATAGGCCTTCTTGTTTTACGTGTGTCTCTTCCTAGGTCGTACTATTACGTCTCACTTAGAGGCTCATCTTTCCCCCCTTTTGCAGTAAATGAACCTATACACAATTACGTTGCGCACTGAGTAGGCACACTCACCTTGCTTTTCGAAGGTACTAGCGTAACACTCTCATGTGTTGAACAACAAGAGTCAAGGAAAATATCTAATTATATGGAAATCGGGCCATCACACCGAATGGGACTCCTACACCAAATGGTTTGAGGTCTAATTGGGACCTCATATTGGGGAGATCCCCTTAACATTGGCAGATCCAACATCGTCATTGAGGTTGGAAGTCTCTTTGACACTAAATTCCAAAGAAAATCCCTCATATTGAAGTCATGAGAATTGATAGACCGTTAAGCACTTCTAAAAATCTCTTCATGGTCAAGGGTTGTGGCCATAAGCTTAAGATTTTGAGATCTTGAAGGTAAGAGGTTTCTTTAACACTCAACTCTAATGAAAATATTTGAGGCCAAATTATCAAGATGAGGTTCTCTACCACATCACCTATCATTGTGTCTGAATTAACATCTTCTATCACTTCCACTTAGAAACTTCCATGTGTTTATATACTCACATATGCTTGCCACATGCCACTTGAAAACTCTTCATTTGACCCATCAAAAGTCTTGAATTCACCTGTCACATGTCACCCTCACAAGCTATCACATCGACATCTGAGCCATGTCACTTCCACTCTTCATGCTATGCCATTTCCACCTAGCATCCTCATCGTGTGGAATTCACTTGCTATGTTTCATCAAGAAATTTTTTTTTCCATTGCATGTGGGTGGGACCTTTCTTAGTCTGGTATGGAACCAGGGGGTGCAACCAATCAGATGTTGCCACAATACTGAGAGTAAAACAAAATTGTTTCCACCATAGGGAAGTACCATCCAATTAAATTTTGGATGATTTTAGCCCCCTCTCCTATCATTGAGCCACCTAAGCAACCTTATCTAATGACTCTTGACCTTCTCTTCAATTTCTATCTACAAGGAAATCCAAATCCAACCCAATTACTAAGTGGCTACTTTTGTGCAAACCCAGACACCTAAATGCTCATATGCCTTGGTGCATACTAGATGGCCTGAATGCTCTAATGCCTTCGTGCATCTTAGATGCCCAAAATTCTGGGAAAGGCCTAGTGTTTTGCAAAAGTATATATGGGTATACGTGTTATACTTCCTTACTATAAAACAGTATTTCGATGCATTCCTCTGGGAGTTAGACCAAATGTTAAAAACCATTATAAATATCTCTAAAAGATCTAACAAACTAGAGACTTTCCATGCTCATTGGAACATGCAAAGCATAGGAAATGTCCAATATCCACTTGAACTTGGAACTCATAACAATACTTGACATCCATTTTCCAACATACTTAATAATATCCTCTTTTGGAATTTATCGCAAATCCACCAAAGAATGCTTCTCATTGTCATGCAAGTGGATACTAGTGGCCACCCACCCATTCCACCTAGATCACAACACAATTTCCTATTATTTTCTTATTTTTCTGCATAATTTCCCTTTTTTGTAGTTTTCTAGTTTTGGCAGTTTTTAGGTCCTTAACTTCTAGAGTCATTTTGAGGCCCAAAACAACATTTTTGGGGAAATGGAAAAAAATGTTTTTGTGACTCACATGTGTGATAACTAGGTGTTATCCTCTAATAAACCTTTATAATGGGCTATCATGAGCACCAAACAAATATCATATGCCAAATTTACAACCTCAGGAAGTTAACGGTCCAACTTACCTCATCAGGGCCCATAAGCCTTTGGCACTTCATCTCCTAGGGTTAAAGTTTTGGATGCTTAAGGTTTATGATTGTTTCTTCATTATAAAAAGGCCTTGGAGCCTCATTGTAACATAGTTTAATAATACGCATAGCCACCACATCTCTATTGAGAGATAAGTGACCACCATTCCAGTTAGTTTTCTTTCATTTCTACATGTAAGCAGTTTCATTATTTTTATTTATTATATGAATTTTAGTTCCACTTTGTCTATATTCTTTATTTTAAATTTTTATTTCATTTCATTCCCTTCTTAAACTCAAAGAAGTGGAATCAGAGTGTTATGATCTTTCTCTGTTTTTCTACATGTCCCTAGTGAGGTCATGGTATAAGGAGTTAGGAATCAAACTGTATAAGCCCTTCTAAGACTGGCCTCACCAGCTCGGATGACCTCCCATGGTGGAAGGAAAGAAAGATTAGGGAGTAGGAGATCATATCAAATTGTTGCTCAAAGAATCCCGTGAGAAACAAAGGAATGAGATGACGGATAATTTTTCCCACATTCTTCAAAGAATAGAAATAGTTGATGCATCTTCATCCAATAGCCACTTTGGAGGCACCACCCCCTTTAAGGTACATCTTAATTTTTCTATTTCTATATTTGAAGGCCAAATAGCTGTAGATTCTCTAGATAAATGGTTAAATATATTGGAAGGATATTCTTTGATCCATAATCTTTCCAAGAGAGAAAATATTACTTTTTCACTCCTTAAGGCCACCCGCCATATCAAGGACTAGTGGGAAACTTACTATGAGCAAATGGCTAGGAAGCAATCCCCATTGTGAATAGTCACACCCTCTTGGAACTCTTTTTCGATTGTTGTTAAGGAACATTATTACCCCAGTGGAGGTTATCAAGACAAGTACATCCAATGGTCCACACTACGAGAGGAAAGTCACTAAGAGTCACCATAGCTCACAAATATCTTTCATACCTTACACACGAAACTAGGTATCAAGGACTCTAAGCAACATATGGTGCTCAAGTGCCATGGTTTCCTGCATAAATACATTAGGCAGAGATGGGGCTCTTTGAAATCTCCTTTCTTAGCGCAACAAATCAATATGTTGTCAATATTAAGTAAACATTTAAATAGAAGAAGCGAGATTTCGGATCTACAAATCCGAAGCAACGCAAGGGCACTCGTAAACCACATAAAAAAGGATAGAGGCAAGTTCAAAAACCTATGATAACCCATTGAAGTTGCAGGAAAATAATTATAATGGAAAGACAAAGAAAGACACTAGAAATTGGTGTGAGTTTTGTAATATCCCCAATCACAACACAAAAACAATGCCGCACAAAGAAGTCACTATTGGCCTTAATAAAATATTTGGAGACAGATGCAGGCTTCAACTCAGAGCTAGAAATTTCAAAGGGGAAGAAAATCATTGATGTAGAACCCAGTGTCACTATTTCCACCACCAAGGTCAAGAAAATTGAGCCCAAAGATTCAAAGGAAGGTGAGCGTCTATTCCACTCACATATGTGGGTGAAGGGTTCTCCACTGTGTTTCATTATCGATAGTGGGATTCAAAATAACCTCATCTTAGTAGAGGTATTGAAGTTGTTGGGCCCACCAACAATACCACATTTGCAACTTTACACCATCTAGTGGCTCCATCAAGGGTGAGATATCCACATAATTCAACAGTGCCACTTACCCTACATCATCAAGCTTTTCACAAATGATGTATTACGTGATATTTCTACCCTAGAAGTTTTGATATTTTATTAGGCCAACCATACTTGTGGAAGCGTCATGTTGTATATGAGTCCAAACCTCATACTGTTATTATTACCTTGACCAAAAACTATATAGGATACTAGAGGTAGCCCCACAAACTGCCATTTCTTTAATCTCTGCTAAGTAATGTAGTAAGACCATCTCCGAAATTGAGAAATTTTTTTTCTTCCTAATTTAATCTCAAAATAAGGGAAATATCATGACCACATCCATTTCCTCCAGAAAGGGCTCCCTCGTGTAGCAATATCAAGTGGATAAGGTCATGGAAGAGTACAAGGACATTTTATCTTACCCAAGGGGGTACCTTTGCACTGTAATTTCAATCATTTTATTGATATGACCCCTGATACATCTCTACCTAATGGGTCAATATGCCACCAATTTCTTGTGGAAAACAAGGAAATAAAGTGGAAGATCCAAGAGTTTCTCCAAAAATGGCACATCCGACCAAGTTACCCTATGGGAGACCAATTGTACTTGTATAGAAGAAGGATGGGACCTATAAAATATTCATTGGTTATCAGACTCTAAACAAAATCACGTTTAGGAATGGATACACGATTCCATGTATTGATGACCTTCTTAACTATATCAAGGAGAAAATTACTTCACAAATATTGATTTAAAGGTTGGTTATTACCAAGTTCCAATAGATCCCATGGATGTATGGAAGACCACCTTCAAGACCAAGGAGGGTCACTTTGAGTGGTGGGTCATGCACTTCGGTTTGACAAATGCCCCTATAACTTTAATGAGGTTGATGGACAACATATTGTGACCTATTACCAACTCATTCATGGTTATATATCTGGAAGATATCCTCATATTCAACAATAATTGGGAAGAGCACTTTCGACATATTTTGCATGTCCTTCACACTTTGTAGTAGCATAAGTTATGTGATAACCTAGAGAAATGCTACTTTGGCATTGACAATGTCTAATATTTGGATTACATAATTGATGAGAAAGGTGTGCATGTGGATCCAACAATGATCCAATTCATTTGGGATTGTTTAGTATTGATGACTCTAATAGAGCTTCATAAATTCTTGAGCCTTGCTGTCATGCGGAAAGAGTTATTTTTGCGGACAAACCTAACCTCCCTAGGAGTCTAAGACTCTCTAGTGACAAACAAACCAAACAAGAGCAATCCTTCTCTAAACATACATTATTCTATGAGAAACCAAGTGTTTTCCAATCTTACCTTAGGTCCAACGTTTGTTGTAGCAGTCCAGCCTTGC
>APFE031701690.1:24124-73186 GCA_000404065.3 Pinus taeda | reverse complement strand
CCATCATTAAAAAAAAAATATGAAGAGGCTATTGTTATGGAGAAAGACCTATGCCCTATTGGATTCATTGTAGACGATGAACCCACTAAGGACTCTAAACACATGGGTAAGACATTCCAGACCTCGGTGAGTAAGGGTAAGGGAAAGGAATCAAGTGACATTGATAACCTTACTCATCTCATCAAGTCCCTAACTACTGAAGTGGCCAAACTGAAAAAGAGGATGAACGAGACCATCATGAGAGGTAGGCCCCCCATGTACCTACAAAAGAAGAATGTAGCTTCCAGTAGGAACAGTCAACTAACCAAATCTATGCAGAGCTCCAACTTTGTTCTAAACCTTGAGAAAATCGCTACAGATTCATACTAAACGTTTAACCACCAACCCCATTTGGAAAGAAGATTCCTGGAATGGAACCATGGAATGAGCAATCTGGCTACAAAGTTGTCCAAGACACTCATGGTTAATGGGAAAGCTGATCATCATAATGAAGAAGAAGAAGCTACTACACCTGATGAAGCTCCAAGCACTAGGCATGTAGTAAACATGTATAAGTACACTCTCGTAGCCCAGAATACCACCACACATAAGGAGCCTTCGAGTGACGGTCCAACCTTGAAGAAAGATAACCAACATAACTTGAGAAGTCAAGGGGCCACCACTATTATTGAGATATCGAAGAAGAAAATAAGACAAGCTATGTTAAGGAAAGTGGATCCTCCTATCAACTCAACACAAAAAGCTAAGAGAAATTATGAGAAGACAGCTTCAACGAAAAGAATTTTCGCAAGAAATAAAGATCGAACCATCCCACCAGAAACCATGAATTCAATTCCACCCCTGGACACCTTGGTGAGTCTTCCTGCAATAGACTATAACATTGTATAAGACATGACGAATACTTGTGCAAATATCTCTCTATTCGAACTTACAAAAATCATGAGTTAGTGGGACATTATTCTACGAGCACTTAGGGAAATATCTACTAGTTAAGCCACCTATTCAAACAAGGGTTCTAGTAAGTCTCCTGACGCTCTTGCATATGTGATTAACATGGTTCACATGGAAGAGGTGAAATCATTCTTTCCACCATTATTGTTATCATTTGAAATCTTTAACTTCAATGTTCACAACTACTTGGTTGATTTCAGTGCACCGGTCAATGTCATGCCACTCTACATCGCCAAGAGGATCAATGCTCAATGGAGTAAGACAAGTGTGTAGATCATCCAACTAGAAAAAAAAATTTGTTCCAACAATTGGTGAACTCAGGGATGTGATCATTTGGCTAACATTTGATGAGCAAGTTCATCAATGCATCAATATTGTAATTTTACACATCCCGGAAGCATACAAGGTATTTCTCAGTAGAGACTAGTCAAGCAAGATACAAGGATACTTTTCCACTAACTGGTCTCACTTATGGCTTCAATATAAGGGCAAGAATGACCATATTCGAGTGTTGTCAAAAAGATACATGAAACACAACATGACTCCCTTGAATGGAGAAAAAAATTCATTGGATTTTACAAAACTTATGTTTGATAATTTCGTTTTCAAGACACAGTTGGGGTGTTACCTTTCAGAGCCATCCCCTATCCCACCAGACACATAGTTGGGCCTCCTTCCATGCCCAACTGGAAAAAATGAGACTTGTCTAGTAAGTAGTAGTAACAATAGCAGCAGTGATACTAGCACGGTAAGTGGTCCCTGTATAGATAATATGTGGACCATGTAGTTTGACGAATCAAACACACATGAGGATTTTGGAGCTGGTTGTATTTTAATAGAGCCAATATAGAGGAAACATCTACTCTCTAGTCATTTGGAGTTCGAGTGCATGAAAAACACCACAGAGTATGAAGCACTTGTCTTGGGCCTACAAAAGGCCATTGACCTCAAGGTTGTTGTTCTGAAAGTGGTAGGTGACTCTAAAATCATGGTGCATCAAGTACATAACACTACATTGTGTGTCACCTCATCTTAAGTGATATCAAAAAGAGGTCTGGCAACTTATTTCTCATTTCCAAGATTTCAATATTGTTTAAGTGCCAAGAATGTGTAATGCAGCTATGGATGCCTTGGTAAACACAACTGCTAGGATGTTACTGTGAAGGGATGATTTTTCTATCGAGTTTTCGTATAAATCATTTTTACTAGAAACCTTCACTAACTTACATGCTTTTGATGATGATAAACAAATACTACATTTCATGGTCAATGCTAAAGTCTTTAAGGACACAATAATAAACAAGGACGAGAATGAGTAGGCTCTGTAGGACGTAGCTAGTAAAAGCAAAGGTAACCTCATCCCCAAGGGTGTGTTATCACTAGAGAAGCTGTATGACCTGCAGAACTATTTTTAGGGACCTGTGAATGCTAAGATCCACAACTCTACATTGTCGCATGAACATATTAGTCTGGGAATAGAAAAAGATCTGAAGTATGTGAATCTCAGTACTTGTTATACACCACAAGAGTAGCAAGAGTTTATCTACCTCTTCAAATAGTACCATGATGTATTCATGTGGATGTACAATGATCTTAAGATATATGACACGTGAATTATCTAGCACGTTGTACTGATCAAATAAGGGACCAAGCCTTTTTAGCAGAAACTGATGAAAGTGCATCCAACACTTGAGCCTCTTATACAAAAATAACTAACCAAGTTGTTGGATGCTTAGATCATCTATAAAGTGTGACATTCGATATGGCTGTCCAAATTTGTCCATATTAGGAAGAAGTACGGGGAGATCCACTTGTGTGTGGATTTCCACAATCTTAATTGCGCCTCAGAAAAAGATGATTACCCAGTGCCGTCCATGGAGCATATATTGAAGAAACTCTCTGGAGCCAAGATGTTTTCTTTGGTTGATGAATTTTCTTGTTAAAATCATGTTTTCATAGTGGAGCCTGATAGACTAAAAACTACATTCCGTACCAAGTGGGTCACGTTCGAATTTCACGGAATGTCATTTGGGCTAGTTAATGCAGGTGCAACATTTTAGAGTGCAACGGACATCAGTTTATGTGGGCTTATCAGACAGAGTTTTGTGTTATACCTCAATGATGTAACAATATTCTCGAGATAGTGGTCATACCACCTGAGCCATCTCAGGATGCCCAAAAGATGGGCTATCCTTGAATCTAAAGAAGAGCATATTTGTAGTGTCTGAAGGTAACCTACTTGGAGACATTATTGCTAAAAGTGGGATCAAGGTAGATCTGAACAGAGTTTGGACCATCATATAGATTCCCCACCCCGTAAACAAGAAAGCCATGTAGTATTTCTTGGGGAAGATCAATTTTGTCAGAAAGTTCATCTCTGACTATGCTCAGATCATCAAGCCTATATAGGAGATGATCAAGAAGGACGTAGACTACAATTGGGGAAAAAGGGAAAAGGATGCATTCTCCCATATCAAGCAAGAAATAGCAGAAGCACTAGCATTGTACAACCCAGAATTTAGCAAAGGTTTCTTGTTGTGCACTTTTACTTTTGACACTTCTCTCGTTGTTGTACTCACTCAAAATGATGATTTGAACAATGAGTGACCCATATCCTTCATGAGGTGAACCTGCAAGGACCAGAGCTCAACTATCCCATCGTGGAAAAATAAGGTTATGCAGTATAGAATGCAGTGAAGAATTTCATAAACTACTTACTAAAAATTCATTATATTATTTTTGTTCCACACCCAACATTTATATCATTTCTTGTTCAGCAAGAGCTAGGTGAGAGAAAGGTGCACTAGATGGTTGGATTACAAGAATATGACTTGACATCAAACTAGTTCACACCATTAAGGGTCATGGTATTTGCAAGTTTGCAGCAGAAATAGTTAATGTAAAAGAGGAAGAAGAAGAGCTCACGGGCTTGGATAATGAAATAGAAATGTACAATGTTAAGCTAGCCTCTCCCACTCCAGATGAAAAATCTTGGTACAAATATGTGTGCTAGTACCTTGAGCATGGCATTGTGCCCTCTCATTTTTCTATGTGGCAGAAGAGGGAACTTCAACTCAAATCATTATCATACCAACTTGTGCATGGGGTGTTATACAGGAAACACCATAATGGCATATTTCTCAGGTTCCTAGAGGAATAATATTCATGTAAGGTTTTACGTGATCTCCACGACGGACCAATTTCCAGACACTTTGCGGGTAACACCACAACACATAAGGTCATGAGGGCCACTTTCTACTCACATACACTATTCAAGGATGCACATGCCTACGCCCTCAAGTGTACGGTCTGTCAAAAGTGTGCTGGCATAAATCAGAAGTCAAAAGCCCCACTGCAGCCTATTGCAATGGAAGAACCATTCCAATAGTGGGGCTTCAACATCATTGGGTAAATTTTCCCACATTAATTAAAGGAACATCGCTATATTTTGAGTTCTACAGATTATCTCACACAGTGGATAGAGGTAGTTCAATTGAAAAAAGTGAATAATCAAGAAGTTATCAACTTCCTACAACCAAATATCATTTCCAGGCTCGACGTTTCTATGTAACTTGTTTTTAAAAATGCAACATACTTTTCTTCATTATAAATTTATGACTTTGCAATGGAAAATTTTATTATTTTGAAACATTATTCTAGCTACTATCCACAAGGGAATGCTCTTGCTGACTCTAAAAATAAGAACCTCGTTCACATCATCAAAATGAACATATTCTTTGAGCAATGAAACTAGAAATCTTCTTTGGTCAATTCTTTATAGGATGACCGAGTAATCCCAAGAATCCCAGGAGAAGTCGTGTCTTCTAGTTCAGTGTAGGATGGACACTTTACACAAGTTACAGGAAGAAAGGCTAAAAGAAAAAAGAAAACTTTTTACTCCATCAAGACCGTATCAAGAGATGGTTTGACAAAAAGTATGCCTGGAAGACTAGCTTCAATGTGGGTGAATTAGTCTTAAAGTGGGACAATGTCAACGAGGACAAAGGCAAGCACACTAAGTTTCAATCCTTGCGGAATGGTCCTTACGCTATCCACAAGAAGCTTTGGAAATACATGTATCATCTTCAATCACTTGACGGGAAGATTAACTCTTTCCATGTCAATGGCCAAGACTTAAAATTTTATTTTCAATGAGATCTGGGGCTGCACCCCGCACTATGTACATAGTCCTTTGTTGTTTTTTATTTTGTTTTCCTTTGGTTTTCTGTCATTTTTCTTATGTAAATAAGTGTTGTGCCTTTCTAGGTACGACTTCCAAGTGTGTGTGTGGCTGAAGTTAAAAGACCTTGTGACACTATAGCCCTTGGCCAATCTTGTGTCCATCTTCTTTGTATTTCGTTGTAGCTTTTGGCTGATGAAGTCCTGGTGGAAAATACAATCCATTTGTAAGGATATTTTTGGTCCAACCATGAAATTGTGTCTAGACTAAGAACCTCATGCCTATAATCAGTTGTCTGCATTGGTGTTTTCAAGCTTATCCAACTAGTAGAAACAGAGAAGGGGAAAATCTAAAAGATAAAACCTAAATCAAACGTCTTTATATGCTTCTCTAAAGGGAAAACCTCTTCTACTCTCAATAAGTTGAGATCCCTCTTCCTCCCCAAAAATAAAAAAAGTGCATATGCACAATTCTCTTTAAAAATAATAAAGGCAAAAGAAGAGAAAGGCTTCCTATGCAGAGAGGTGAAGTAGGAAACTCCACTAGGGTACCATCCAGGCTCGTTGGAAGTGGAGAAATTCTTTTGTTCCTGCATGACTCCAACAGTGTACTGTCCGAGCCAACTGGCACTAGAGAAACACTGAGATGAAAACTATACTGTGAAAATCATAAGCTCGCAAGCTAAACTATCCCTCCTAATTCAAAACATTATGATTGGGATGAATCTTATATTTTGTTCAAATGAGAAGGTATAAAGGGAACCATGTCTACCATGGGGTAAGCGGAGAAATCAAAGTAATATGTACGATGAATCAATACTCCTCGAAGGACCAAGGCCCTCCACTAAAAATGAACCAAGACAGAGAAGCTACTATTCAACCAGTGTGTCGCTATGTGTTACACCCTCCCAAATTTTGGCTTGCGCTCAAATTTTAGAGCCTTCCTTGGTTTTTCTCTTTATTTTTGCAAGCGTTCGAGCTCATTTCATGAGCTTCCTCAAATTAATTTCACCCCTTTTTCTTGTTTGATCAACTATTGACTTTTGGCATGTTGGTGTGTTTTATCATGCTTGTATTCATTCCTAGTGAGGTCGAAGGTTTTTCTTTGTGTGTTCGAGTTTTCCTAGCTACATAAACATCGATCGCACTCATACAAAAAGTTTTAAGCACTGAAGCACAAGTGTCATTATGGTCATACTAGGGTATATTTTAAGTGTCACACTTATCGCTTTTTGTTCTAAATATTCTCACTGAGGGTAATACTTTGTATTGATGTTCTAGTGGTATATGTTGTCATGTCATTGAAATAAGCTAAGTGCGTGATTACAATTCCAAGTTCCTCACAAGTTCACTTGCCTCCCACACTTATCCTTTTTTCCAAAAATTTGCTCTACCGAACAACCCTCATTCACCAAACTCTTGATTGAAATTCTTACTATACAGTCTCAGGCCTTACTGATGCAACTCTGCTTCCTAGATCTATGCAGTGCATACTCAATATCCCCCAGGGTAGTTGAGTTGTGTAATTTTAGAGTTGAGTAGATTTCCTACCTCCCAGGAATTGCATGTTAGCTTCCTCAAGCCTGAACTAAACTATGTATTTCACAATATGAGTAATCAAGCTTCTTCCCTGCGTGTTGGAACCCTGTAATGCATAGAAGAGCAAGCCTTCCTTGCCTCCCAGAATTGCATAGTAGTGTCTCCTTAGTGTCCTCCCTCAGTCGAGACTCACTGATCCCAAGAACTATGTAGAGTTGTCCTCCTAGGCCCCTCTGCTACCCAATCCTTCCTTGCCTCTAAAAACTCTACATACATGCCTCCTAGGGTCCCATCTCACATTAGTCACTGACTGTCTCAATTGCACAATCTTATCTCCCAGTGGCGTCTCCACAACTTTTCCTGGTAGTGAATATTGTGCTTAGGAGTTCCTCATCCAACCTTGAGTTGTGCTCTACACAGTCTCAGTAACTAGTCTCCCTCTCTATCACCTAGAACTATATAATGTGAAGATACTAGATCCTCCTTCCCATATTGTCACCTATCCCGGTCTGACTCCATGAATAACAATGCCTCATCTTAGACTAGGAGGTTTTTGATTTGATGTCGTCCTGTCATGAGTGAATTGAAATAACATGTACGTTGTTATATCATGGAGAGATGATGAAGGATATGAAGAAGGAGTGAAAATTCTAGAAGACTCACTTACAACTATATGGACAAATAGTATTATCAAGAACAAGCAAAGGGAGCACATGCATGCAACCACCTTTGAAGAACAAAGATCATTGAAGAGCCCACATCATCAAGATATGTGGAGGAGAAGAGAGATCACATCCAAGAACACATCTATTAATCAGCGGCAACAACGAATTGAAATTTCCACCTTAGTAGGCTAAGTCCATCTCAGTAGTGTCATGTCAAGTCGTGTCATGAGTTATGAAAGGACACATCACTGTTATGGGCCACATCCATTGTAAATTGAACATAATGTAAAGTGGAAGTCTAATGGACGCACATGAATATGAAGATTCATGTTAGTTGAAAAGTCATAGGAAATTGAACAATCATGAGGGTAATCCATGAGTCGCAGGGGTCAAGCATCACCCTTGGTTATATATACCCCCCTCATTGCATGAGCAAGGACTTTTCACCTTGTCTCCTCCCACAAAGCATAGATAGTTTTTTCAGACAATTCTTTGAGGAGAAAGGAGTGGCTCTAATGTCCCACTATTGGGGCTAGTGATGTATGATGTAAATATGTGTCTGGGACTTTTTCATAATACAGAAGCCTATTTAGACCAATACATTTCCATGCATGACTTGTGGATGTTTGTAAGACTATTATTTGAGCATTTGCAATTCATGTTTGTTTCACATGTACTAAGATAGTTGAACTATTTCTATAGTTTTAGTGCTTACCTTGGTTGGAATGTGTTGTATTGGTTGTCACAGTTGTCTCATCCTTGTGGAATACTCTGCAAGTTACTACATGGACCTTTATTGCTTACTGATTATAACGAATGTCATGTCTGTTGTGGACTATTCCACTAGATGATGGACATATATCTCCCTATACTTTGGTTTTAACGACTGCCACATCTGCTATGGACTATTTTGCTAGATGTTGGATAGGCCTTCTTGTTTTACGTGTGTCTCTTCCTAGGTCGTACTATTACGTCTCACTTAGAGGCTCATCTTTCCCCCCTTTTGCAGTAAATGAACCTATACACAATTACGTTGCGCACTGAGTAGGCACACTCACCTTGCTTTTCGAAGGTACTAGCGTAACACTCTCATGTGTTGAACAACAAGAGTCAAGGAAAATATCTAATTATATGGAAATCGGGCCATCACACCGAATGGGACTCCTACACCAAATGGTTTGAGGTCTAATTGGGACCTCATATTGGGGAGATCCCCTTAACATTGGCAGATCCAACATCGTCATTGAGGTTGGAAGTCTCTTTGACACTAAATTCCAAAGAAAATCCCTCATATTGAAGTCATGAGAATTGATAGACCGTTAAGCACTTCTAAAAATCTCTTCATGGTCAAGGGTTGTGGCCATAAGCTTAAGATTTTGAGATCTTGAAGGTAAGAGGTTTCTTTAACACTCAACTCTAATGAAAATATTTGAGGCCAAATTATCAAGATGAGGTTCTCTACCACATCACCTATCATTGTGTCTGAATTAACATCTTCTATCACTTCCACTTAGAAACTTCCATGTGTTTATATACTCACATATGCTTGCCACATGCCACTTGAAAACTCTTCATTTGACCCATCAAAAGTCTTGAATTCACCTGTCACATGTCACCCTCACAAGCTATCACATCGACATCTGAGCCATGTCACTTCCACTCTTCATGCTATGCCATTTCCACCTAGCATCCTCATCGTGTGGAATTCACTTGCTATGTTTCATCAAGAAATTTTTTTTTCCATTGCATGTGGGTGGGACCTTTCTTAGTCTGGTATGGAACCAGGGGGTGCAACCAATCAGATGTTGCCACAATACTGAGAGTAAAACAAAATTGTTTCCACCATAGGGAAGTACCATCCAATTAAATTTTGGATGATTTTAGCCCCCTCTCCTATCATTGAGCCACCTAAGCAACCTTATCTAATGACTCTTGACCTTCTCTTCAATTTCTATCTACAAGGAAATCCAAATCCAACCCAATTACTAAGTGGCTACTTTTGTGCAAACCCAGACACCTAAATGCTCATATGCCTTGGTGCATACTAGATGGCCTGAATGCTCTAATGCCTTCGTGCATCTTAGATGCCCAAAATTCTGGGAAAGGCCTAGTGTTTTGCAAAAGTATATATGGGTATACGTGTTATACTTCCTTACTATAAAACAGTATTTCGATGCATTCCTCTGGGAGTTAGACCAAATGTTAAAAACCATTATAAATATCTCTAAAAGATCTAACAAACTAGAGACTTTCCATGCTCATTGGAACATGCAAAGCATAGGAAATGTCCAATATCCACTTGAACTTGGAACTCATAACAATACTTGACATCCATTTTCCAACATACTTAATAATATCCTCTTTTGGAATTTATCGCAAATCCACCAAAGAATGCTTCTCATTGTCATGCAAGTGGATACTAGTGGCCACCCACCCATTCCACCTAGATCACAACACAATTTCCTATTATTTTCTTATTTTTCTGCATAATTTCCCTTTTTTGTAGTTTTCTAGTTTTGGCAGTTTTTAGGTCCTTAACTTCTAGAGTCATTTTGAGGCCCAAAACAACATTTTTGGGGAAATGGAAAAAAATGTTTTTGTGACTCACATGTGTGATAACTAGGTGTTATCCTCTAATAAACCTTTATAATGGGCTATCATGAGCACCAAACAAATATCATATGCCAAATTTACAACCTCAGGAAGTTAACGGTCCAACTTACCTCATCAGGGCCCATAAGCCTTTGGCACTTCATCTCCTAGGGTTAAAGTTTTGGATGCTTAAGGTTTATGATTGTTTCTTCATTATAAAAAGGCCTTGGAGCCTCATTGTAACATAGTTTAATAATACGCATAGCCACCACATCTCTATTGAGAGATAAGTGACCACCATTCCAGTTAGTTTTCTTTCATTTCTACATGTAAGCAGTTTCATTATTTTTATTTATTATATGAATTTTAGTTCCACTTTGTCTATATTCTTTATTTTAAATTTTTATTTCATTTCATTCCCTTCTTAAACTCAAAGAAGTGGAATCAGAGTGTTATGATCTTTCTCTGTTTTTCTACATGTCCCTAGTGAGGTCATGGTATAAGGAGTTAGGAATCAAACTGTATAAGCCCTTCTAAGACTGGCCTCACCAGCTCGGATGACCTCCCATGGTGGAAGGAAAGAAAGATTAGGGAGTAGGAGATCATATCAAATTGTTGCTCAAAGAATCCCGTGAGAAACAAAGGAATGAGATGACGGATAATTTTTCCCACATTCTTCAAAGAATAGAAATAGTTGATGCATCTTCATCCAATAGCCACTTTGGAGGCACCACCCCCTTTAAGGTACATCTTAATTTTTCTATTTCTATATTTGAAGGCCAAATAGCTGTAGATTCTCTAGATAAATGGTTAAATATATTGGAAGGATATTCTTTGATCCATAATCTTTCCAAGAGAGAAAATATTACTTTTTCACTCCTTAAGGCCACCCGCCATATCAAGGACTAGTGGGAAACTTACTATGAGCAAATGGCTAGGAAGCAATCCCCATTGTGAATAGTCACACCCTCTTGGAACTCTTTTTCGATTGTTGTTAAGGAACATTATTACCCCAGTGGAGGTTATCAAGACAAGTACATCCAATGGTCCACACTACGAGAGGAAAGTCACTAAGAGTCACCATAGCTCACAAATATCTTTCATACCTTACACACGAAACTAGGTATCAAGGACTCTAAGCAACATATGGTGCTCAAGTGCCATGGTTTCCTGCATAAATACATTAGGCAGAGATGGGGCTCTTTGAAATCTCCTTTCTTAGCGCAACAAATCAATATGTTGTCAATATTAAGTAAACATTTAAATAGAAGAAGCGAGATTTCGGATCTACAAATCCGAAGCAACGCAAGGGCACTCGTAAACCACATAAAAAAGGATAGAGGCAAGTTCAAAAACCTATGATAACCCATTGAAGTTGCAGGAAAATAATTATAATGGAAAGACAAAGAAAGACACTAGAAATTGGTGTGAGTTTTGTAATATCCCCAATCACAACACAAAAACAATGCCGCACAAAGAAGTCACTATTGGCCTTAATAAAATATTTGGAGACAGATGCAGGCTTCAACTCAGAGCTAGAAATTTCAAAGGGGAAGAAAATCATTGATGTAGAACCCAGTGTCACTATTTCCACCACCAAGGTCAAGAAAATTGAGCCCAAAGATTCAAAGGAAGGTGAGCGTCTATTCCACTCACATATGTGGGTGAAGGGTTCTCCACTGTGTTTCATTATCGATAGTGGGATTCAAAATAACCTCATCTTAGTAGAGGTATTGAAGTTGTTGGGCCCACCAACAATACCACATTTGCAACTTTACACCATCTAGTGGCTCCATCAAGGGTGAGATATCCACATAATTCAACAGTGCCACTTACCCTACATCATCAAGCTTTTCACAAATGATGTATTACGTGATATTTCTACCCTAGAAGTTTTGATATTTTATTAGGCCAACCATACTTGTGGAAGCGTCATGTTGTATATGAGTCCAAACCTCATACTGTTATTATTACCTTGACCAAAAACTATATAGGATACTAGAGGTAGCCCCACAAACTGCCATTTCTTTAATCTCTGCTAAGTAATGTAGTAAGACCATCTCCGAAATTGAGAAATTTTTTTTCTTCCTAATTTAATCTCAAAATAAGGGAAATATCATGACCACATCCATTTCCTCCAGAAAGGGCTCCCTCGTGTAGCAATATCAAGTGGATAAGGTCATGGAAGAGTACAAGGACATTTTATCTTACCCAAGGGGGTACCTTTGCACTGTAATTTCAATCATTTTATTGATATGACCCCTGATACATCTCTACCTAATGGGTCAATATGCCACCAATTTCTTGTGGAAAACAAGGAAATAAAGTGGAAGATCCAAGAGTTTCTCCAAAAATGGCACATCCGACCAAGTTACCCTATGGGAGACCAATTGTACTTGTATAGAAGAAGGATGGGACCTATAAAATATTCATTGGTTATCAGACTCTAAACAAAATCACGTTTAGGAATGGATACACGATTCCATGTATTGATGACCTTCTTAACTATATCAAGGAGAAAATTACTTCACAAATATTGATTTAAAGGTTGGTTATTACCAAGTTCCAATAGATCCCATGGATGTATGGAAGACCACCTTCAAGACCAAGGAGGGTCACTTTGAGTGGTGGGTCATGCACTTCGGTTTGACAAATGCCCCTATAACTTTAATGAGGTTGATGGACAACATATTGTGACCTATTACCAACTCATTCATGGTTATATATCTGGAAGATATCCTCATATTCAACAATAATTGGGAAGAGCACTTTCGACATATTTTGCATGTCCTTCACACTTTGTAGTAGCATAAGTTATGTGATAACCTAGAGAAATGCTACTTTGGCATTGACAATGTCTAATATTTGGATTACATAATTGATGAGAAAGGTGTGCATGTGGATCCAACAATGATCCAATTCATTTGGGATTGTTTAGTATTGATGACTCTAATAGAGCTTCATAAATTCTTGAGCCTGCTAATTTCTGTCGAAGATTCATGTTGGGGTTCTCTCATATCACTTGGCCCTTAAGTCAAGTTACCGTGGGTAGAGAAAAAACACATTTTTTATGGTCTGATTCACAATAGAAGGAATTCATTAATCTAAAACACTACCTTTTCTCTACACCAATCCTCACCTTTCCAGGCCTAGAATAACCATTTAGTATTGAGATAGATTCCCCCAACTATGTTATTAGTCCAGTCCTCACTTAGCGAGGGCATCCATTTGACTATAACATTCATACACTATCTAATATTTTCCAGAGATAGCCCACCTATGATAAGGAAATTTATTACATCATGTAGGCCCTCCGACAATGGAAAAATTATATTCTAGGGAAGGATACAATCATCCACAATGACCACTGGCATATTCAATTTATGTAGATGCAAGGGAAGTTGCATATCAAGAGCCATTAGAAATGGCACACATATCTACGAAAATTCCATTTTAACATTAAATATAAGAAGGGTAGCACCAATCATGTCATAGATTTCCTTAGTTGGCCCCCAGTTTTGGCACTGAACATAGTTCTCAATTCTTGTTCCCACAAGACCTATGGAAGGTTGTAACTACATGATAATGACTTGGAATTTGCTGCCACCTATGACATGTTGATGATTGAAAAGCTAGTTCCATACTTCGAGGTCTAGGATGGGTTTTTGTGCTACCTGAGACACCTTTGTGTTCCTTCAAGTGAGCGTGCCAAGTAGATTTGGGAGGCACACTATGGTCAGATTTCATGGCACTTTGGTACGGAGAACAGAATGGAAGTTTTGCAGAAGTATTTTTATTAGCCAAAACTCCAACAAAATGTTTGCAAGTATATCAGATCCTCCACTACATGTGTCGTTGCCAAACAAGCCATTAAGAAGAAAGGCCTATAGACTCGTCTACCCACTAGTAGCTGACCTTGGGAATCCATATTGATGGACTATATGTCTCACCTTCCTTCTACCATGCATGGCAATGACTATGGATTTATGATCTTTGATAGATTTTCTAAGACGACCATTTCAACTGCTTGCAAGAAGAGTATCATAGTAGAATCCACTTCCAATATTTTATTTGAATAGGTGTGGATACACTTTGGTATTTCACATTCCATCATATTAGATGAAGATAGAAAATTCCTAAGTGTATTTTTGTAGAGCCTATGGTGAATGTTGGATACCAAACTCACCAAGTTGACTGCCTTCCACCCCCATACGAATTGGCTAGGCCTAGGTCATTAACAAGTTGATCGTGTATGTATTGTGAATGTGCAACTCCAAGAATCCATAAACATGGGATGAGAGTCTCCCCTATATCCAACAAAATTATAACAGAGTTGTCCATAGCTCAACTACATACAACCCCTTTCAGGTGGTTCGATGATTTCAACCATTACGTCACATTGATCTCGCACTACCCCTTGAAACTACTCAGGAATAATATTCACATGTTAAATATAAAGCCAAAAACGTTTTTATGAAATGAAATCAACACATCTTCTAGTAGGTCCAAGATATATTAGAAAAATATGATGTTAAGTACAAAAAATGTCATGATCAACACTGGGTGCCACACAAGTTTCAGGTGGGATATAAAGTTTGGTTACATTTCTAGAAAGAACAAATTTCAGGGGTCCCCTTAGAAGCTTCAACCACTCTGATGCATGCCCTACTCCACCACGAAGACTATGGGTGATAAAAATTTCTAGTTAAGTATTCCCTTATTCCTTAGCTTGTACCCAATATTCATTCTAGACTACCTTCGACCATACTTCACACCATTGTTGGATACATTAGATATTTCCAAGAAACTAACTCCAACACATCTCAACTTAGATTCCATTAAATAGGCCACAACTGGTCATATAATTGAAACACATATTAAGATCACTTTCCAATATATTACCTAACTATATCGGGTTGTCAAAGTAGGCCAACTCATGCACAAAGGCAAGTGGCACACCAAGGACCAAGTTTAGTACAATTTTCCCCATCTCATGGAGACACTCAATGTAAAGGAGAACATTGATTCCTTAGGGGGAGGATTGATTCAGGCAGATATTAGTGGCCAACCACCTATTCCACCCGGCTCACAACACAATTTCCTATTTTGGCATTTTTTATTTTTTGCAGTTTTTATGTCTTGAACTTATGGAGCCATTTTGGAGCCCCAAATGACATTCTTTGGGGAAATAGTTAAATGTGATTCTATGAATCAAATTTGCAATAAAAAAAATTCTCCTCAGATAATCCATTCCAATGGTATATCATGCGTGTGAAACAGAGATCGTATGCCAAAGTTACAACCACGAGAAGTTGATGTTCCAACTTACCCCATCTAGGCCCATAAGTATTTGGTGCTTAATATCCTACGACTAGGATTTTGGATGTTTAGGGTTTATCATTTTTTTTTTATGATAAAAATTCCTTGGATTATCATTGTAACAGAGTTTTGGAAGGAACATAGCCATCACAATAGTCTCTTTTCCCAGAGGTTTGGTTGTTGCCTAATGACTTGGAGTTAGCATCGAGGTCATAAAAAAAACGATAAAATAAGTTGTAGTACAATAGTGGTTTATTGGTTTTCAATCTATCGAAATATTCCCTTAAGAAACACACTTACTCTTATTATAATAACTAACTATCTCGAGTAATGACGGGGACATAACCTATCTCGTCCAGTGGAACATATGGGGGAAATATTCTTCCTCTCTTGTCAAAGTTGTATTGGAGGGGATGCATCCTTGATAGATTCATGCCCACCTACCAAGTTTCCATAGTATGTGTCCTGCCCAAAACAACAAGAAAAGGAGCTCCAATTCATTTGCTATGTACAAACAAACCTAGTTTGAGAATTTATTCTAATTATCGAGAAATTCCAAAAATTCTAGGTGGAATGGGGATCATAAATATTTTCGGAACCTTCCCTTATTCTAAATGAGATCTAAGGGGTTTCATCAAAGTAGTAAAAGGTGTGTTTTTTCCTAAATAAACTAATCTCTAATGAATTTCTCCTTTGAAATCAACAAGTAGGTGGTAATAATGGGCTTGATAAATATGGATCAATATCTCCATCCTTGTCTCTCCCAAAGACCTCCCGGTTCTAGATTCAAATGCTTAGATCAGCCTCTACCACAAGAGAAAGTATCCTCAACATGGTTTCTCACTAAGTATGGTCTAATAAGGGAAGGTAGTCATCGAGTGATTAGCGGTGGGTGAGACAGGGAATCAAATTTCCTTTGAATAGATAAGCTACCACCATTCAAGTTTGTTTCTTTCTTTCTACATTAAAAATTTTTAGTATTTTTATTTATTAAATGAAGTTTAGTTCCACTGCATATCTGTGTTTTATTTTAAATATTTATTTCATTCCATTCCATTCCTAAGTTCATATTAGTGGTATTATAGAGGTATTCTCCTTCTTGTTCTTTATGCATGTCCCTAACAAGGTCAAGGTATAAGGAGTTGGGACTCGAATTGCTTGATCCCTTGCAAGACTGGCCTCATCGACCCCTATGGCCTCCCATGGTGGAAGAAATGAATGACAAGGGAGTAAGAGATCTTATCAAATTGTCTCTTGAAGAAGCCCTAAAGTGACAAAGGAACGAGATGATGGATAATTTTTCTCAGATATTTCAAGGAATACCAATAAGCGATATATCTTCATACAACAACCACTTTGGGGTCTTCACCCCCTTTAAGGTAAACCTTAATTTTTATATTCCTATATTTGAAGGGAAGATAGATGGAAATTTCTTAGATAAATGGTTAAATATGCTGGAAGGATATTTTTAAGTCCAATTTTTTTGCAAGAGATAAAATATTAATTTTTAACTCCTTGAGGCCACCCCCCATGTCAAAGAATGGTAGGAAACTTACTCTGAGAAAAGTGCTAAGGAGAAATCCCCATGGTTTATATTCACATCCACTTGGAAATATTTTTGGGATGTTGTTAAGGAACATTATTACCCCATTAGAAGCTATGAAGACAAGTATATAAAATATACCACACTATGGTACAAAAGGGACTAAGAATTACTAGAGCTCAAAAATGTATTTCATACCTTATCCATGAATCTGGGTATCAAGGGCTCTGAGTGACATCTGGTGCTCAAGTACCATTGATACCTACACAAATACATCAGGAAAAAAGAGGGTTTTTGGACATCTTCTTTCTTGGCGTATCATATTGATATGTTGTCAAAATCATGCAAAAATTTAAATAGCACAAGTGATATTTTGGATCTACAAATATGATGTAGGGAAAGCGCAACCCCAAATTGCATAACAAAGGATAGAGATAGGGTGGAACACCCAAGTATACCCCATCAAAACCATAGGAAAAGAATGATAATGGGAAGACTAAGAAAGATATAGGAAAGTCGTATGAGTTCCATAACAGCCCCACTCACAACATAAAGAAATTCCGTGCAAAGATGTCACTAGTGACCAAGCTAAAAGCATGAAAGATAGATGCAAGTTCCAATTGTAAGCTAGGAATTGATAAGGGAAATCAAATCAACGATGAAGAAAATAGTGCACCATTTCCACCACCAAGGTCAAGCAAAGTGAGTCCAAAGACCCAAAGGAGGGTGAGCATCTCTTCCACTCACATATATGGGTGAAGGGTGTTGTACTACATTTCATTATTGATAGTAGGAGTCAAAAGAACCTCATATTAGTAGAGGTCATTAGGTGTTTGGGCTCACTGAAAAAATCACACCTACAACCATACACCACTGAGTGGATCCATCAAGGGTGATATCTCCACATCACTCAACAATTCCACCTACCCTAAAGCAACAATCCTTTCACAGAGGAGGTATTGTGTGATGTTCCTTCCCTTGAAGTTTGTGATTTTTCATTAGGAAAACCAAATGTCTGGAACAATAATTCTATGTATTAGTCTAGACGTCATATTGTTATTACTACTTTGGTAAGAAAACTATATAGGATACTTGAGGTAGCCCAACAAATAGCCATTTCTTTGATCTCTGTTAAGCAATGCAGTAACATCATGTCCTAGATTAGAAAACTGGTTTACTTCCTAATGCACTCTCAAAGTAAGGGGAAGATCATGGCCACATCCATGGCCTCTAAAAATGGCTCCTCCATGCAATAGAGAATGTGGATAAGGTTGTGGAAGAGTAAAGGTACATATTTTCCTCAACCAATAGGGTAAATCTATGCTATAAGGTCAAACATTTGATCAATATGACCCCCAATGAATCTCTACCTAATGGACTAATATGCCACCACTCTCTTTTGGGAAACAAGGAAATCAAGTGGCATATCTAGGAGCTACTACAAAAAGAGCACATCTAGCCAAGTTCCTCACCTCGTGGGAGCCTAATCGTACTCGTACAGAAGAAGGATGAGATATAGACACTTTACATCGATTATTAGACTCTAAAAAAACAGAGTTATGAATGTATACTTGATTCCATTGATTGATGACCTTCTTAACTAGCTTAAGGGGGCTAAGTACTTCAGCAAGATTGATTTGAAGTCCAGTTATCACCAAGTTCCAATAGAACCCATGTATGTATGGAAGACCACCTTCAAGTCCAAGGAGGGTCACTTTGAGTTGTTGGTCATCCACTTCAGTTTGAAAAATGACCTTGCAACATTTATGAGGCTAAAGGATGACTTCTTGCGATCTTTCACCAGATCATTCATTCTTGTATATCTAGATGATATCCTCATAGTCAAAAATAGTTGGGAAGGTCACTTGCAACATATTCAACATGTCTTTCACAATCTACAGTAGCACAAGATATGTTCTAACTTAGATAAAGGCTACTTTGGCATGGACAAGGTCTAATATATGGATTGCATAATTGATAAGAAAGTTGTGCATGTGGATCCAGCTAATGTCCAAGTCATTCAATATTGGTTGGCTCTGGAAACTCTCACAGAGCTTCACAACTTCTTGGGCCTTACTAATTTATATCGAAGATTCATGTTGGGGTTCTCTCATATCACTTGGACCTTAAGTCAAGTTAGCAAAGGCAGAGCAAAAGAAAAATTTTTATGGACTGATTCACAACAAAAGGAATTCATTCAAATAAAACATTTCATTTTCTCTACATAACTCTTCACCTTTCTAGACCTATAGCAACCATTTATAATTGAGATAGATGCCCTTGACTATGCTATCAGCGCAGTCCTCACTCAACGAGGGAATCCATTGTCTTATCATAGTGAGACACTATTTTGTACCATCCAAATCTACCCCACCTATGATAAGGAAATATATTCCATCATGCAGACCCAACAACAATGGAAAAATTATATTTTGGGGAAGGAGACAATCATCCAAATTGATCATTGGTCTCTTAAATTTAAGTAGACACAAGGGAATTTGCAGACAAATTGCCATAAAAAATAGTCAATATATTTGAAACAATTCTATTTGAACATTATATACAAGAAGGGTAGCACAAATCACATCACAGATTACCTCAATCAACCCATGATTGTGGCATTGAACACAATTATCAACTCTTGTGGGAAGGCTACCTATAGATGGAGACAAATATACTACAATGACTCATAATTCATTTTCATCTATAAGATGTTGATTATTGGAAATCTAATTCCATACTTCCACCTTGAGGATGGACTATCATGATACATGGGACACCTTCTTTTTTCCTTCAGGAAATATTTGCAAGCTAATTTGGGAGGTGCATTTCAGTTGGGTCACAACACATTTTAGTGTGGAGAAGATGTGGAATTACTGAAAAGTATTTTTATTGGCCAAAAATCCAACATAAATATGTTGGCAGCTATATCAGATCCTATATTACATGTGTTATCAGCAAACCAACCACTAAGAAGCAAGGCCTATAGACTCCTCTACCTACTCCTAACTGACCTTGGGAATCAATCTCAATGGACTATATGTATGGAATTACTTCTACCAAGCGTGGTAATGTCTTTGTATTTATGGTTAGTAATATATTTTCTAATATGGCCATTTTGGTTGCGTGCAAGAAGAGTATCACAACATAAACCACTACCAAGATCTTCTTTGAATAGGTATGGGTACACTTTGGTATCCTATAGATCATCATACAAGATTGAGATAGACAATTTCTATGTGTTTTGGTCAAGCCTCTGGGCACTTTTGGACACCAAACTCACCAAGTTGACTGCCATCCACACCAAACTGATGGCTAGACATAGGTCATGAATGCTATGAAAGTATATATTACAAAGCAATAGAACACATATAATATATTGCATAAACATAAACACAAAAAATGCATAAAATAAGAGAGACACAAATATATGTGGTTCACCCAATTTAGGCGACATCCATGAAGAAACAGCCAGTCATTCCTTTTATATTATCCAACAAAATGAAGAGATACAATCTACAACAGATCTATTGTAATTCCCTCTTCACTCTCACACAATCTCCTCTCTCTTTCTTGATCAAAATACACATCCACATAGCCGTAATACAATTCCCTCATATATAGTGAGGGACCGTTGCCTTCTAGGGTAAAAAAACCTCAATTAAACATAACTTCTACCGTTAGATTTCCACCCCATGAATGGCCCAGATTGACTATAAAATTACAACAGTTTACAAGGAAATTTTACATCTATTTTTAGCTTCGGGGGCTCTACCCCCGATCCCCCACCAGGGGAGGGATCCTAAAGATCATTACTGCCCCCCTCTAGATCCCCCTTGTAGCGCAAATAATGGGTGGCGTTGCCGCCCCATTATGAATTGGGGTCCAATGTAGTGATACATTTGAATAAAGAAGATAATTAAGCTCCACACCAAACAATGAACTAGATGATTGTGAACATATTTTGAATGTACAACTCCAAACATCCATGAATATGGAATGAGATTCTACCTGTGTACAACTCAACAATAAAAAATATCTTCATAACTCATCTAGCCATAACTAATTTTGGGTGGGTCTGGGATTTCAATCATTATGTCCTATTGATCTCGCACTGCCCCTTGCAACTACCCAAGTTAAATATGCACATGTTTGATCTTAAGTAAAAAAATCTACCAATTTTATTGAATGAATTAAAAACAAGCAGCAATAGATTTGTGATATATTGCACAAAACTAATGTTAAGTACAAACAATGTGATGATTAGCACTGCGTGCTGCACAAGTTTTAGGTGGGAGATAAGTTTTAATTACATTTATAGAAGGAACACCTTGCAGGAACCCATTTGAAGTGTCAATCACTCTGATACAAAAATTACAACATTACCAAGGTTATGGGTGACAAATATCAAGCTAATTATCCCTCCATTCCCTGGCTTACACCCAATATTCAATGTGGACTACCTTTGGTCATACATTCCACCATTCTTGGACACATCAAACATTCTTGAGCAACTAACACAAACAAATCTCAAATTAGATTGCATTGAACAAGACACAACCGATTAGATCATGGATACATAGATTAATACTAATTCCAATATCGAACTTAGTTGTATTATGTTTCCAAATTAGCTTGGCTCATCCACCAAGGCTAGTGATTCACCAGGGACCAAGTTCAGCAAAAGTTTACCCATCTCATGGATGCATTCAATCAAAAGGGGACCATTACTTCCTAACAGGGAGGAATGATCCAGAATGATATTGGTGGCCACCCACCTATTCCACTTGTATCACAATATAATTTCCTATATTTTCCTATTTTTTAGTACACTTGCCTATTTTGGCAGTTTTCTATATTTTGCAGTGTTTAGGTCTTGAATTTATTGAACCGTTTTGAGGCCCTAAATGACACTTTTGTGGGGAATAATAAAATATGAGTCTATGAATCACATTTGAAATACAAAAAAGGTCTCCTCAGATAAACCTTTCTAATGGGCTATGATTTGCACCAAACAAAGATCGTATGTGAAAGTTATGACTACATGAAGTTGATGTTCCAACTTACTCCATCGAGGCCCATAAGTATTTGACACTTCATCTCATAGGGTTATGGTTTTGGATTTTTAGGGTTTCTCATTATTTTTTTATGATAAAAATACCCTGGAACCTCATTTTAACACATTTTAGGAAGGTGCATAACTATCACATATCTTCTCATATATATTCTACCACCCTTCAAGCCTAACATTTTTCATTTCTACATGTAAACAATTTCATTATTTTTATTTATTAAATGAATTTTAGTTTCACTATACATTTGTGTTTGATTTTAAATCTATATCTATGTTTGTTGCCTTCTTAAATTCAGATCAATAGTATTAGACTGGTCTTCTATTTCTCTATTTTTCTATGCACGTCCCCAACAAGATCAGGGTATAAGGAGTTGGGACTCAAACTCCTTGAGTCCTTTCCAGACCAACCTCACCGACCCCAATGACCTCCCATGGTGGAAGAAAATAAATATGAGGGTGCATGAGATCCTATCAAATTATTGCTAGAAGAATCCCTCGAGTGATAAAGGAACGAGATGACGAATAATTTTTCCAAGATCCTTTGGAAAATACAATTAGGAAACACATATTTATCTTGCATCCACTTTGGAAGTGTTTCCTCCTTTAAAGTACAAGTTAAATTGATATGCCTATATTTTAAGGCCAGATAGTTGCAAATGCTCTAGATAAATGGTTAAATATTGGAAGGATATTTTTCTGTCAATAATTTTTCCAAGAGACAAAAGATTACTTTTTCACTAGTTACAACCACACCCCATGTTAAGAATTGGTGGGAAACTTACTTTGAGGAAAGTGCTAGGGAGGAATCCCCATTGTTTACAATTACACCCTCTTGTAACTCTTTTCAAGATGTTTTTAAAGAACATTATTACCCTTGTGGAATCTATGAAAACAGGTACATAAAATGGACCACACTATGGCAAGAAAAGGACCAGGAAGTGCCAGAGCTCACGAATATATTTCATACCTTACCATGAAGCTAGGTATCACAGACTCTGAGTGACATATGGTTCTCTAGTCATGTATTCCTACACAATACATCTAGGAATAAATGGGGTTACTATACATCTCCTTGCTTGGTGTAGTATATCGATATGATATCAAAATCGAGAAAAAAATTTAAACAAAGTGATACTTTGGATCTATAAATCAAAAGTAGGGCAAGGGAACCCACAAACCATAGAAAAAAGGATAAATCTAGGGTGGAACACTTGAGGGTAATCCATAGAAGCCATAAGAAAATAATAATAATGGGAAGAAAAAGGGAGACACTGGAAAGTGGTGTGAGTTCCATAAGAGCCCCATTCACAACATAAACTAATGTCGCACAAAATAGTCACTAGTGGCTAAGCTAAAAGTTTTGGATTTAGATGTAGGTTTCGATTATGAGCTATAACCTAAAAAGGGTAAGTAAATCATTGATGTAGAACCCACTACCATGGTTGCCACCGCCAAGCTAAAGCAAAGTGAGCCCAAATATCGAAAGGAAGGTGATCATCTCTTCCACTCACAGATGTCAGAGAAGAGTACTCCACTACGTTTCATTATCAGTAGTGGGATTCAAAAGAACCTCATCTTAGTAGATTTCATTAAGTGATTGGGACTGCTGACAACACCACATATATAACCATACACCATCGGTGGCTCCACCAAGGGTGATATCTTCGAGTCTGTCAACAATGTCACATTCCCTACAACATGAAGCCTTTCACATGCAAGGTATTTTGTGAGGTTTCTCCCCTTGAAGTTTGTGATGTTTTATTAGTCCAACCATACTTGTTGAGCATCATCTTGTGTATGGGTAAAAAACTCGTACTATTTTTATTAATTGGGTACAAAACTATAAAGGATACTAGAGGTAGCCCCACAAACTGCCATTTCCTTGATCTATGCTAAGGAATGTAGTAACATCATCTCCCTGATAGGGAATTTTTTTTTAATTCTTATTCCCTCCCAAAGTAAGGGGAAGATCATGTCCACATCCATGGCCTCCACAAATGGCTCCTACTAAAAACCTAAGAAAGTGGATAAGTTCGTGGAAGAATACCTAGATATCTTCTCCTTTCCCATGAGGGTACCTTTGCACTTCCAGGTTAATAATTCAATTGATATGACTCATGAGACATCTCTACCTAATGGGCCAATCTACCACTACTCTCTTCTTGAAAAAGAGGAAATAAAGTGGTATTTCCATGAGTTGCTACAAAAATGGCACAGTTGGCAAAGTTCCTCATCTTGTGGGAGCCTAATTATACTCATATAGAAGAAGGGTGTGACATGGAGATTCTGAATTGATTATTTCACTCTAACCAAAATCACAACGAGGAACAAATACTTGATTCCATAGATTGATGACCTTCTTAACCAGCTTAGGTGGGCCAAGTACTTCATCAATATTTATTAGAATTCCGACTATCACCAATTTATAATATAACCATGGATGTATGGAAGACCAGCTTCAAGTCCAAGGAGTGTCTCTTTGAGTGGTTGGTCATGCCCTCTAGCTTGAAGATTCCCTTGAAACTTTTATGATGCCGATGGATGACATCTTGGGACCTTTCACCAACTTGTTCATGGTTTCATATTTGAATGATATCCTCATATTCAAAAATAATTGGGAAGAGCACTTGAAACGTATTCGACCAATCATTCACACTCTACGACAAAACAAGCTATGTGATAACCTAGAGAAATTCTCCATTGGCATGGATTAGGTCTAATATCTAGATTACATAATTGATGAGGAAGGTGTGCATGCAGATCGAGTTAAGATCCAAGTCATTATGGTTGGTCAACCCTAAAAACTCTAACAAAGCTTCACAATTATTGGACCTTGTCAATTTCTATTGAAGATTCCTGTTGGGGTTCTCTCATATCAGTTGGCCCTTAAGTCATGTTAGCAAAGGAATAGAAAAAAAGGAGTTTTGTTGGTCTAAATCACTACAAAAGACATACATTGAACTAAAGTGCCACGTTTCTTTGCACCACTTCTCATAATATTGGACTTTCAACAACCATTTAAGATTGATATAGATGCTTCTGACTATGCTATTGGTGTAGTCCTCACTTTGCAAGGGAATCCAATGGCCTATCATAGTAAGAAAATATAAGATATTATTTTAATATACCCCACCTATGATAAGGAAATGTATTCCATCATGTAGGCATATCAACAATGGAAAAATCATATTCAAAGGAAGGATACAATCATCCATAGGGCTCACTGGCCTCTTCAATTTATACAAACATAGGGGATGTTGTTGATCGATCACCATATCAAATGGTCTACATATTTGCAAAAATTATGTTTACTTAAACATTAAATATAATAAAGTTAGCACCAATCACGTCCAAAACTACCTCAGCTAGTCCTCGATTGTGGCATTGAACATAGTTGTCAAATCCCGTGGGCATGATACCTATGGATAGTCGCAAATATATGACAATGACTTAGAGTTTGTTTCCACCTATAATATTTTGATGACTTGAAAGCTAATTCTAGACTTCTACCTTTAGGATGGACTATTGTGCTACTTAACACACCTTTTTTTTCCTTCAAGTGATCATTCTAAGTTTATTTGGGAGGCGCATTACAGTGCAGTCATTGGGAACCTTGTTGTGGAGAAGACAGTGGAAGTATTGTAGAAGTATTTTTATTGGCCAAAACTACAACATGATGTTGGAAAGTATATCATATCCAACACTCCATGCACCATTGCAAAACGAACTATTAAGAAGAAAGGCATATACACTCCTCTACCTACTCCTAACCAACTGTGGGAATCCATAATGATGGAATATATGTTTGGAATTCTTTATACTATGGATGATAATGACGATGTATTTATGGTCATTGATATATTTTCTATTCTGGCTATTATGGCTGCCTGCATAAAGAGTATCATAACAAAAGCCACTCCTAAGCTATTCTTCGAATGAGTGTGGGTACACTTTGAGATCCCACAAAACATCATATCAAATGGACATAACAAATTCCTAATAACTTTTGTAGAATATAAACACCAATAGCATTTGTAATTATGTGTAGATTATGAGTGTAAGTGTAATAAGTAATTTGTATTTTTATTAAAAATTGAATGGTGATTACAAACCTTCATGGTAGTTTGCCTTTATAGGCATTGAATGGCCATGAAGGTCACATTGTTTGACCTTTTTTCCCTTCATAATTAATGAAGATATTAATTAATTAATTAATTTAATTATTATGAATATTATTTATTATTTATTATTTATTCATAACATTTCCACCCCCTTTAAAGGTTCTTTGTCCTAAAAGCATAATAAAAAGGGTTTTCTCTAGTTGAACACACTGCTATGGAATGCCATCTATTTTCTTTGGCTTGTTTGTGTCTTTTGAGTTGGTGACATTTTCATATGAAAATGCATCTTTGTTGAAGCTGGGTGTATTAACACCATGTAATTTATAGTCTCATCCTTTCCAACTAAAATCCATGAACCATTCTTGAAGGTTTGTAGTATAACTTCCTAATTGCATTAACCATTTTTCACCTATCACTATATCCATTTGCTTGAGTGGTAGGGCATATAAATATTTTTCTAGCTCTAGTTCTTATATTTGAATTGAAACCTTAAGACATTCTCCTATATTTTCTAACTTTTTTCCAGTAGTGACCATCATGCTAAGGTCCTTGATTGGGTATATACAAATATCAAGTTGTTTAGCAAGATCAATGTTTATACAATTCTGAGTACTGCTAGATTCTAAAAGTATATCATACATTTTTTCCTCTTATGAGACCTTTAAGCTTCAGGGTTTTAGGTTATGTTTGTTGGTAGTGTAGTAGGCTTAAATTATTTTCTTCTTGGAGACTTCTTTGAAATGTGCAGTGGAATGTATTTTGCAGTGACTTGTTGTTTTTCACCCATTGAAGAATTTCCTTATTCACCCTCATTTTGTTGGATACATGAGATTACAACTAATGATGGTTCCTCATAATATGAATCCTCACTGTGTCTGACAAATATTTCTTCATCACGTTATTGTACTTCAACTTGCTTCCCATCTACTATTTTATAGTAGTGTAAGAATGTTTCCTCGCGTTTATGTCCCGACACCCAATTTTCTTCACACTTGCTACAAATACTTTTCTTTTTTATCCTTTTCTTTGACTTATTACTTGAAGATTCTGACTCTTTCTTAACTTCATAAGTATACAATTTCTTGTTAAGGCATCTATGTCTTGAGATCCATTTGTCCCCACAATATCTACATTTTTTTGTTTTTTTTCATGATTATTGTTGTCGGTATTCATCTTCCTTCACTGATGACATTTTGAACTTATGTTTTTTCTCAATACTCTTTGTAGCATGTCTAGCTTCATCAATAGTTTTAGATTTGTATAATTTCAATTGTGCACAGATATACTCCTTAAGTCCATATCTATACATTTTTAGCAGTTCTTCATCAATAAATCCTCTTTGTCTTATAGCTAATACTTCCCATTCTTGTATTCCATTACAGACCCATTTTGCTTGAAATGAATGATTTTTTCACAGATATCTTCTTCTTCTTCGTCATGAAACCTTTTAGCAAGGAATCCACAATTTTTTTCCGAAGCAATGAATGAACTTAACATTTTGTAGACCACCATAAGAACCAATCATATGCTTCAGCTTCCAAATTGTTGGGGGTGGTCATGACTTTTTCTCATTCAACTATTGATGGTTTTGACTCAAAAATGACCTCCATTTTATTAACCCAAACAATAAAACCTCTATGGTTTTTTCCATCATATTTTGGTAGCTCCTTAATTCTCTGGTAGTCTTTTTTTGGGAATCTTATACAATACTAACTACTTGAGAAGTCTATTTGCGGAATTTCATGATGTGTTTGTGAAATTTCATGATTTGGGAAATATTCACCTTTAGGAGTCTTGGAACTTTGTGTTGGTTCATGAGTAATTAAAGGATTAAAAAATGAATTAACCTGTCATGTTAATTGGTTTTTCATTCCTAACAACATTCTTTCAATGTTATTTATTTTTTTAACATCGCTTTCCATTTTATCTTGAGTTACAATTATCCATTTTGACCTTCCTGCTCCTTTTCAACATTATCAAGGTGCCATCATACTTTATCGAGTTCTTCTTGAAATGTTTTGGTGTTGACTTCATTATTACTGTTCCACACTTTCAATTTATTTTTCTTCCTAGCACAATCAACTTTTTTTCCTTTCAAATTATAATAATATTTTTTTTGAATTATTTTTTTTAATAATTAAATTAATTAATTATATAGTCACTATGGACGTGACTATGCAGAGAACAAGACAACAAGGAGTGTGGTGATTAGCAATGAACAAAGATAGATGTAGAGAATGTAGAAAGTGGCTCTAATACCACTATATAACAAAAATGCCAATATCGGTTGTAATTATGTGTAGATTCTGACTGTAAGTATATTAAGTAATTTGTATTTTTATTAAAAATTGAATTGAGATTACAAACCTTCATGGCAGTTTGGCTATATAGGAATTGACTGACAATGAAGGTGAATGATCACATTGTTTGACCTTTTGTCCCTTCATAATTAATGAAGCCATTAATTAATTAATTAATTTAATTATTACCAATATTATTATATTGATATTATTTATTATTTATTTACTTTTTATTTTGTATTCATAACATCTTTTTGGTTGAGCCTTTGTTCAGTGTTGGAAACCAAACTCAACAAGTCAACTTACTTCCATCCCCAGACTGATGGCCATAAAAAGGTTTTCAATAGGATGATTGTCCACATATTATGAATGTACAACTCCAAGTATCCATGAACATGGGAGGATATTTTCCCCTATGTTCAACAAAAATATAAAAAATCACTCCATAATGCAACTAGACACATTAGCTTTTAGGTGGGCCTGATATTTCAACCACTTTGTCCCATTTCTCTTACACTTCCCCTTGTAACTACCCATAAAGAATCTGCATATGTTCAATTTGAAGTTGAAAATATAACCAAGTATATTGAATGAATTCAACACATCTGCCAACAAGTATATGATATATTACCTAAAGACAATGATAGGTAAAAACAATGTCATGATCAACACCAGGTGCCACATAAGTTTCAGGTGGGAGATAAGGTTTGGTTACATTTGCAGAATGGATGCCATCATAAGCTTCAACTACTCAGATACGGGCCTTACACCATCACCATGTCTATGGGTGAAAACATGTTCAAGCTAAGTGTTACACAATATTTTTTCACACCTCCTACACTTCCTTATGACATACCCCGAAGTGCCCGAAACATAACCAGCATGTAGTGTACTCATCCAAATATGCAACTCAGATCCTCCCTAAAACAATGATGGAAATATGCCTTGAGATCCCCCTGAAGGAAAAGGTTGTAAAACCCTAATTTTAGAATCATGTTTTCCCTAAAATTGGAAATTTATGCTGGTCGCTAGTTGCGCTATACTAGCTGCATGATGCCAGCACACTTTTGTCTTTGATACTCATGATGATCTCTAAAAGAAAATTTTCCCAAAGAGGACAAGAAGCTTTGTGATTTAGAGGCTTCCATAATGATGAGCTGGAGGTTGTTTGGCATGGATGACATCGCGTTCTCTCAACTTGGCCCTTTGGGCTTATCCGTATGAGCTATATCCTTGAGATGAGGGTGTTCTCCTATCTTTGGAGAGATCCTAACTCCATTTCCCTACCTATATATTCATCCTATCCCATTCCCAAAGGGTTGATATTTGGCTATTTTCACCCTTATGGTGAGATTGTGCTTACATGCTACTCATTTGGCTTGGAGAAGGAGTGTTAGGAGAGCTGAAGCTTGGACTTGGAAATTCACTCAAGGAGATATTATTGACATCGAGGCTTGGTTGTATGCTTCCTCCATTATTATATTAATATATAAAACTGATGTTTTAGTTTCCATAAATATGTGTGTTAATGCATCATTTATCTTCATGTTCCTTGATCTATTAAGTAGGTTACATTCGATTATGCTATTTGTACTTGTATTCTTTGTTGTGTCTTTGATATCTTGTGAAAGAATTCAAACACTGTGAGTAGTAGGAATGAACCTGAGGTGCAAGTGATTCGAGGTCTTCAACAAAGGAGGACATTATAGCATCAAAACGAGGTAGGTCATCTTTCTCTTCTCCTATTTTGATTCTAATTTAGGGGAGTGCCTAGTAGATTGTCACTAGGTTGCTAGTCCCACTCATTGGGCTAGAGGGATCATCTCTGTCCACAGAGAGGATTTACTAAGACAACAAAATGGTGACTCCGCTGGGGAAGCTATGACCTTTCCATCCATTCCTTCAATTTGATTCTATGATGATTTTGATCAAACGTCAGTTTCTTGGCTTGTTTGCTTCCCTATAACTACTTTCACTAACTGGTTATTGCTTTAGGATACTAAGTTTGTTCTAGTCTTGAATATTTTTTATTTTTCCCTATTTGTCTCACCCATCATGAGTTTAGCTTTAACAATCACATTGTCATCGCTTCTCTTTTAATTATAGTCGCACAGATTACCCTTGCATTGCTCTTTTGCCTATAACATCTGTGCTAATCCCAAAGGATGAAGAGAAATAAGGGTTTCTTCTTGTTTTCAGTGTTTTTGGCCTTTGACAATGATTTTCTAGTGTGTCTACAGTGTATTTGTCTTGGGTTTTATGCTTGTATGATTGAAATTGTCTCTTGGCTTTATTAATGTGTGTTTGAAGCTTGACTTCTTTCTAGGGTTTCTAGGGATTCTTGGTCACCCTCAACTCATTATTTGGTCTACTTTCTTGAGATTGATTGCTTCCATTCAAGATTCTTCCTCCAATCAAGACATGTTTTTCCAACTGCTTTTGGTTCATTGATGTGAAGTTGTTTTCATTAGTGTCAAATCATGTTGATGCTTTGAATATTTCTTTAGTTCCATTGTGCGCATAGATTAGAAATTGTTTTCTTTGATTGGACTAAAATAAAGTATTTGTCTTCATTCTTATGTTTTGAAAAGAAAAAGTGAAATATTTCGTCATTTAAGTAGTTTTGAGACATCTCTTACATTAAAATAAAAAAGTGAAAGAAATTTTCGTTGTCATTGAGTTGATTTCATTTTTCTTTGCTCATTTCATTGGTTTGCATTGATTGAATCAAAGTGAATGAAAAAAATCATTATTACATCTTAGTGAAAGGAAAGTGATTTGCGTTTCTTATAGGATCGCATCTTGGCATTGCCTTTAGTGAAATGAAAGATTAGATAGTTTTTTACATTTTTGCATTGGAAAGAATTGTGTTTTTGTATTTTTCTTGTTTGATGCATTATTTGGTTGTCTCTCTTCCTTTATTAGTTTAGCCTTCATCGAATGAAAAGGTTTCATTTTCATCATTTAGTTGCATTATAGGAACAATTGACATCGTTGTGCCATCAAATGGAAACTTAATCCAAGATAAACTTAAAATTTACCTAAATTAACCTAAGGAGCAATTGTCACCTAACACAAATATTTAGAGGTCTAGGCTGGAGACGTGTTCCGACATCTTTAAACATAGAAACTATCATTAAATTCCTACAATGTATCCCGGGGGTGAAATTCCATCCCAGTATGGAAGTATATAGAACGTTCTCCAGTACATTTAGGTATATTGGAGACACTTCAGTATGATAAGTATATAGGGATGCTCTCATCGAACGGTTCTACATTAGACAATGCTAACACAGACTTGTGCTCCCCATACTGTCGCATATATATTGGGAGACCCCATTACATTTCTATCCTTTATCCATAGGTAATTGAGTTTGCCACCTTGTAAACATGATACATCAAGAACAACATTCGGGGAGATTGGTTGTCATACATCAAGTCCTTGGTTTTGGCTAAGGTGTATATAACGGTTCATGGTTACTTGGTAAACCCTCATTCCTAGTATTACCCATTTTTATTTATTTTTTGTTTCGTGTCATAAAATCAACTGCCAACGATAACATGTCGAACCCATGTGCTTCCTTCTTGGCCCAATATTGAGTAATTCGTTGTAAATTTTAATTTTATTCAGCCCTCAACAAATCATCTCTTCTTCTTCTTCTCTTGAGATAAAGTCATCGTGGTTGAATCATTGAGTTAACCCCACAATTCCCATTCATTGTTTGATACTAAAGGGTCTTCACAAGGAGTTTATCCAGAACTTCCACAATCACTTGAATCTCAAGACTTTGAACTTGGCATTGTCCCAAATATCCAACCCCTTGCTTCTCATCCAACACTTCATGTTCTTTGTCACCTCGGGATTCTAATCTATAAACTCTTGAGAGTACACAAAGGTTTGTCTTATATCCTATGAATCCATTATTTGATCCTTTTATGATATCTCCTCAATGTCCTTATAGCACTTATGATCGAACTGGTGTTCCTTTGGAGTTATCTCCTCGTACATATCGGATTCCTCCTCACTAGCTGTTTCCACCCATGGATGCAAAAGGTGAGATGCCAACCTCTCCTTGAGGTCATCCGAAAGTTTCCTCTATTCACACTCCTCATATTGATGAAGAGAAAGAATGTGAATTTCCTCCAGAAGGATTTCCTTTTACGGAAAGAGTCCCATCTCAAACACTTCCTGAATCCAATGGGCCTATGCTTCCATATTGTTATACAACCTTAGCTCAATTAGTTTCAGGAACTCCTAGTGCTTCCTCTTTGTATCAAAATCCTATTCCGTCATGAAATGATATGCCTAATTCTGGTCCTTTTATTCCAAACATGACCTTTCCAATACCTATGCAAACTACTGTTACGTCAATTCCCATTCAACCCATGATTCCATCACAACCTTTACCATCATTTCAACCTTCTATTATGGTACAACTAACTGTTTCGGTTCATGCTTCTGTAAGTTCCTCAATCCCTTCATCAAGTCGACAAAATGTATCACCACCTTATTCATAGCCTGGGGGACAAAATCCAAACATTCCTCTTGTGTCAAGTGGAACCCATGTGAGTGGAACAAAACCTCACATAGTTGGAGTCAATCAACATTATCCTGGTGGTATTCCTAACCCTGTTGGTCCATCCGGTGTGGGTAATATCCAGTATCAATAGCCTTACATTGCCCAAATACCACTCCAATAGTCTTATGTTCCATATGATTCACAAGCACTCCAAAATCCAGCCTATATTCTACAAGTAGGGCCTCATGTTCAACCTGGTCAATCTACTATTCCTGTTGCATATGGTCAAATTCAATTTGGAAATTTCTAATACCCAAAATGTATCCCTCGAGGAACTGTCCAAAAATCATTACAGCAGCAAGGGCAACCTTTGCAGTAGCAAGGGAAAATTTTGTTGTAGTATCAATAGCCTTTGCAACAACAAACACAATCTTTTTAACAGCCCACTCAACCCTTATATCTATAAGGCCAACCATTGTAGACACAAGTTCAACCCCTGTAGCAGCAAGGCTAATCACTTCACATCTAGGGTCAACAGGTGCAGGAACCTTACAATCCATATGTCATGTATAATGCTTATCAATGACCTATGGCATGAAAATATCAACCCTACTCTAGACAAAATCCACCATATGGTCAAGGTACCCCTTAGTGGGGGTAGAATCAAATCCCCTATGGTCAAAATCCTCCACTTTGAGGGAAGAATCCTTACAAACATAGTTGGAACCCACAGGTTGGTCATCCTCAAAGGCCTTACATGCCTTCTAATTCACAATTTCCATTTTTAGCTACATTGAAACTAGTCGATGACTTGAGGCTTACTAATGATCCAATTCTTCATTCACCTTACTGGCCTCCAGTTCCAACTAAAATTCCAAGCGATTGCCCCAAATTTGAAGGAAAACATAAAGAGGTCCCTCAAGCCCTTGTGATGACATATCACTTATGGTGTTCTTCCAATTCTTATGTTGACTATTCTATTCATCTCCACCTCTTTCAACGAAACTTGATGAGTGTTGCCACAAAATGGTATGCCAAGTTTCCTTAGGGTACCTATGCAGATTTTAAAGCTTTGGCTATGGCCTTCCTCACCCACTTCCAAATGCCAATTCATTATGAAACTCATACTCATTTTCTCACATCTCTGAAGCAAGATACCACGACCCATATTTCCGATCACATCCATGAATGGAGACGTCAACATCACATCATCAAATTCTAAATTCTTGATGAGTTGTCAAATAAATGGTTCACCAAATCATTCGTGAACAAAATTGCTAAAGATATAGAAATGGGTGGATGTGTTAGTGAGGACCAAGCTATTTCTTGTGCCTAGTATTTAGACTTAGTCTATTCCCAATCTAGCATGCTATATGAAATCTTACCTAATGGTCCAAAACCATCCTCAGATCTGGCATCTTCAAAGTCTCCATATGTACCACCTGTTGATGGTATTATTGGATTAGTGTCACAAGCTTCCACCAAAGCTTCTTCGAAGCAAAAATATGTTTCAGATACTAGTTCTAATAATCCTTCGAAAAATCTGTCAAATCCTGGTAAAACCTTTTAAGTCCATGTTTTCCAGTCTATTGTAGCAGATAAAGTCTCAAAAGGTAAGAAAAAGGGGAAAGGAAAAGCAAAATATGATACCCCGAAACAGGATCCTCCCAAGTCATCTGCTAATGATGCCTCCAAACAAAAGCCCAAATATCCTTGCCTCATTTGTGGGGAAGACCATTATACCAAGAATTGTCCCTTCCATGCTGAAGTTAGTTGTTTATTGAAAGGGACTTTGATTGTTTTGAAAGAGAAATTTCCATATCAGGATACTCAGTTGGTAGCCCAACCACAATCCTTTGTCTCATATGGTTCTCAATTTTTCATGATGATGGTTTCATTGCCTATCTCTATCGCTACTCGATTGAAGGATTATCACACCCCTCAAAATAAGTTAGTGGAGAAAGAAGCCATTGATATACCTTGTACTTCTACTCCACCTAGTTATGATATGCTCCATATTGAGTAACCTAATAATGAATCCGTTCTCTGACCACCCCCAAAGGTGTGCTTCGCAAATCATCCTACAATCTGAACACTAGAGATACACAACATTACAATATTATCGAAGATCTAGCTCAAGCGCATTCGATGATGTCTACTTTGAAAATACTTCAAACATGTCTAACACAACATAATTCATTATTGTCTACTATAGGAGCCATTGATCCTGTTGATTCTAGTTTGATTACGTTCAATTTCGAAAACCATGTCCCTCATCTTCCTCACCAGATTTCTTTATGATTCAAGTTATAATAAAAGGAAATATGATCCATCAAACTATTATTGATGAAGGTGCTTCCACCTGCATCATGTCTATTTCATGTTGTAAATCCATTGAATATCCACCCCTTAACCAATTCCCAAACACCTTGGAGTCCTTTGACGGTAGAGGCTCCCATAATTATGGTATTCTCAAAAGATTTCCCATCACTTTGGAAGGGAATATTGTTGAGGTAGAAGTGGAAGTTGTAGACGCGAATCTCAATTATAACTTCCTGATTGGGAGAAGTTGGGCCCATGCCATGTTTTGTGTGGTTTCCTCTTTGTTCTAGGTGCTCTGTTTTCCCCATGAAGAAAAAATTGTCAGCATCAACCAATTGTCCTTTTTCTCTTCTCATGCCTCGAATGGCAACATCCCATATCTGGGAAATAATGAAATTCCATATGAGTGTAGGGACAGGTATTTTAAAGATTTTTCTTTAATGGGAACCTTTTCTCTCCTACCTCCACATGTCGCCTCGATAAATATGATCTTTTTCTCTATATATCCATGGATTATTCCTTCTTTGGATCATATTGATTCATTTGGTGATTCCATATCACTAAGTCCATTAGAACAAGCTTATCATGAAATTGTCTTGGCTTTAGCGGCCGCTTCTAAAAGTCATGTTGTTTTCAGTATGAACCCAGATACCTATCCGCAACCTCCTTGGCTTGGTTCTTGAGATTCCCTGAATCCTTTGAATGAGACATTCCCCATCAACGAGAGTATTGTTGAGGTTTTGTCTCTTCAAAAAACTCCTTCAAATGATATTCATCATTGTTCTTCATTTCTTCTAAGCCTAAGTGAGATTCCTTCGTGTCTTGAAGCTTTCATTTCTCATAAACCGACGCATCCACTTCAAACACATGTTTTGGTGCATGAAGTCATGTTTGAAGGTAATATGGGAAATATTACTGCAACCTTGCCTATTGACATTTCAGTTCAACTTGAAGTTGTCAAAATCTTTCAACTGGGTGCATCTTTTCCTCCTCACGAGCTTAAGATTTTCTTGCCTCCTTTCATGATATTTTTTTATTGAGTTTTCACTGTTTCTCGATTATTGAAACATGGTATTCATCCTATGACTCGTAACCCTCACTCACCCAGGGGCCATGGGTGCATAGACATTTATGCATGTTATTCCATTATTTGGCCGAGTTGATGCTTACATGTCATGTCAACAATGAAACTTCGATTTTATTATCTATTGATCGATTACCAAAGTCCCAAAATGGACTCCATCTGAACCTTTTACACTTGGTCACCCGTGTAAATATTAATTTTGTACATTTGTATGTGAATTCATTGGTCTGTGGATTTTATTTTTTGGTGTGATTATTTGCTTTGCAAACATGTTTTTTCTGCTTACCATCTGTTCCACTCAGTTTGCAGATGTCGTCAAACCATTATGTTGGTTTTGTTGATGGTGCTTGTCGTAGCACACGGAACTTGTCTTCCACATCTTGGGCACTCTTTGCCCCTGATGGTGAGTTGGTCAATTTACAAGGTATTTTCCTGGGAAGGACAACTAATAATATTTCCGAATACAATGCAGTCATTGAACTATTGTAAAAAGCAGTTTCTCTTGGAATTAGAAATTTAGTTGTTACATTAGATTCACAACTCGTTCTATTCTGTGTATGTATCTACATGTTTTATTAATGGAAAGAAATTTTGATTTTATCACATATCAACACATTCCACGTAACTTGAATACATTAGTAGATGCATTAGAAAATTATGTTCTTGATAGAAATATGTGTAATTTGTAAAATTGATCATGTCATCATGATACATGAACACATAAGTAGAATATAAAACATGAATATGTATATGTGTGTGTATATATATATATATATATTGCATCTGTTAGAGTTTTTCCATCAAAATATCAAAAATAAAGTGTTCCGAGACACATGGCTTTCAAATCATACAACAATGTAAGAAAAATGAAAGGTTATTCGCTCGCATGATGCTCGTGATAACACGAGACAAATCTAATTGCTCAGCCTAATAACTGATGTAGTCTCACAGACACTCTGACTGTATGCCTCTGGTATCGCATTGGGACGTCATCTATAGTCGCATATTCTGGAATCCCATGGTGATCACTTCTAGATTGTGTTCCATCTTTACCATGGGATCTACACCTTCCTCATATGGAGAATCCTTTATCCAACGTGCTACTCTTCATGCTATTGTTGACATGCCAGGAGGCCATCCAACATCTACACATTTATCACAAGTTAAATCTCAGATACACTTTCATAAAATGTTCATAAAATGTGAAAAAATACAAAAACAAATTTTACCTGCATCAGTCCATTGTTCACTCGGTGACAGAGGTAGATATGAATCTCATTTGAAATCTGTGCCTACATAGGCATAGTCATTCACAACAATTAGTTGGCGATGCAACCAACTAAAAAATTATGGAGGGAAATGCATATGCTAGCCTCCTCCTCCACAAGGCATGAGTTCACTCCATCTAACCAACCTTGGATGTTGTGGATTAGGATCTGGTACCTATGTCCACTGATACCAAAATAGGGGCACTTGATCCAGAAAGAAAGTGACCAAGATTGAACCAAAGCCAAACTACTTCATGTTTCCCCATTTACCTTTGGTCAGTTTCATCTTCATATTGGATAACAACCCATCATACCAGTTGAATATTGTTGGAGTAAGGTTGTTTACCATGTAATGGAATTGAGATTTTGAAATCTCATGTAAATATTGTGACTTGGCTATATGAGCCATGGTGTGTAGAAGTGTCCTCAAGGGAAGACTGTTGACTGTCATGATCCTCACCTTCCTGCTCACTGTTGTTTTTGCACCCAAGAAATGTCTCCCAATTAGGGCATTGGTGCTCACACCCCCAGGACGGGATCTGAAAAGTTGATCCCTTTCCCCTCTTCTCTAAAATCTAGTAATGAAGTAGATGTTTGCTACTTCCAGCTCCATTTCTAGGTCTATAATAATTAAGATTTCCCAATCAATATCACATAAACCGATCAAGTATTGTAGTAGCTCATTGTGGGCTATGAGTCTTATGGTTGGGAAGAATTTTAGTATCCCACAGTTCCTAAAAGCATTCATGCATTCTAGATCTTGGGCATCTTGGTGATCTTCTGCCTCATGACCTCTTTCCTTCCATTCAGTTACCATGTTGTCGAAATATCCTGCAAAACAACCATTAAACATTAGTTAAATGATTTTTCCATGGATAAAAACTCAGAAATTTCACTTTAAGAGGAATATTTTCTTCAAAATTTCCACCTCGAGGCCATTGCATCTGTTTTAATTAAACTTGTGATGTCATAATGAGGGCCTTTTGGCTTAGGGGTGACCATCACGAGTTTGACGAGAAAATATGTCATCATTGCCCCCGCTATAAAAAAAAAAAAAAAAGTAAATCTTTCCTTATGGCAAGCAAAAACTAGATGAAACACAATGAAAAACAATGAAATGTAAGGGAAAAGTCATAGCTCTTACTTGCAACTAACAGTTTGTGAAATGATGCCCTAGATCTCCCACACTGCTCACCTGAAAAATCGAAGAGAATGGGTTAAAAATGCACTCTCAAATTTACTCCAAGAGAAATGGTAAAAATGTTTTTACTTTTAGTTTATTTATAAGTTTTAAACTGGTTTTTGGCAATATTTTATTATTTTCCTCGATATCAATTATGTGTGGTTATCTTTGTGTAGTTATAGATACCTTTTGGTGGATACAATGATCATTCTTGACCGATTCAACAAATTTTATTTTATCTCTTTTTTGGACTCGTTAAAAATAAATGAAAAAGGAACCCCCTTGGAGTCATCTTTAAGCTCTTTTATGACTCTTGAAACATCAAAAGGTCTCTGAGTACTTGTCTTTTTGAATTCGTTAAGTTAAATGAATTGACATCATCTCAGTATAAGTTTACCCCCTTCAGGCTGAGATTGACTATTTACAAAAAATGTACACCTTCGTTGACACGGTCAAGAGGTTCTCTTGAATATTGTTTTCTACCTTTTCGGGTTCGAGGGACAAATTACGAAAAGGGACATGATGGAGTTTTCTTTTTCATCTCTTTTTCAAACTCCCTAAATATGAAAAATATACCGAGTTATTCTTGTGTAGGCCTCGTTAAAATTTTTACGACAAAAGACTCATCACCATGATGAGATTGATCCTAGGAATCGTAAAACCTAGTTGGATGGATTCATATGAAGAATGAACTTACATGACAAGCATATACTATCCCCTTCATGCTTGTGATAAAAAATGATTTGGGTACTCACTTTAAATAGTGGGGAAAATTAAAATGAAACATCCTTTGTATAGGCAACATGTATCTCTTGAACATGGCACTCTTTTGCTTCTCCTGTCGGGTTTGGGATATCCTCACTCAGTCACTTGTCCTCCTGGGTTTGGGTCATCCATTTTTCCTCTCATCTGACTATTCCATTTCATTTTCATGACCCTTGGTCTTATGTTGAGTCAAATGCTACCACAATCCGGAGTTGTGTCATTGATGTTCAAGAGAAGTCCTATTTGTAGTCGATTAGCTATACATTATCTGACCCTTTGCCAGAGTCTTGGATCCTATTCATTTCATTCCATTTTATTCGTCGTTTTATTTTGATCATGGGGGACTCATCATGGCCCTTCTTCAATAGGTCACTTCATGTCGATTTCAGCTCATTATCCGGGAAGATGAATTAGAGGCTCTCTTTCAGTACTTTAGAGATTGCATGCCTTAGTGGCAAGTTCTTCATATTTGACGAGGGGTTTTCATCATTGGCCTTTGATCGGATGATTCCATGAATGTTCCACTTCATCTTCATTTTTTAGATTCACGGATTGTACTATCGTACCTTGAGGGCCATTGTCATTATTGGTGGTTTCTCTCGTGCTTGTTAATGGTCTACATCATTAGCCGGTAATCAGGTGGTTTTCTAGCATATTCTACTTCAACTCATTCATTTGCATGTTAAAATTTGTACTTTTATTGATTTGGGATGGAACGTAAGACCCTAACTTTTGTAATATGGCTTAGGCTGTGTGGAGTTATGTATTTTTTATTATTGTACACATGTTTCTTCTATATGGATAGTTGTGACCATACCGTGGGACTTTACATTTATGACGATCCTTCTATATCAGGTGGTTGTGTCTATGCCTTGGATTTTAGATTTACAGATGATCCTTTTAATTCAGATGGCTATGCCCATGTCGTGGACCTCTTTCATAGTCCTTACTATCTAGATGGCTGCATCAATACCATAGATTCATGTTTTTATATCATATATGTATATGTATATGTGTCCTTGATTTGTGGGTCTCCTTAGAGTGTTTTTTCTCGTCCTTGAAAAATATTGTAAAGCATCTCAGCCATCACTCCCTATCATGCCTTCATGCTTTAGGAAGCATCTGTTATATAATATTTTGTCACACCTCCCACACTTCCTTGTGACATACCCCAAATTTCCCAAAACATGACCATCATGTAGTCTACTCATCCAAATATGTAGCTCAGATCCTCCCTATAACACTGATGGAAAAATTCCTAGAGCTCCCCTTGAAGGAAAAGGCTCTAAGCCCCTAATTTTAGCACCATCGCTCCCCTAACACTAGGAACCCATGTTGGTTGCTACTTGCACTATAATAGCCTCACGATTCTAACGTGGTTTTAGATTTGTTACCCATGGTGATCTATAAAAGGCAATTTTCCCAAAGAGGAAAAGAAGATTCGTGATCTAGAGGCTTCCATAACGACGAACTGGACGTTGTTCAATGTGGATGAAGCTATGTTCTCTCAACTTGACCCTTTGTTATTATCCCTATGAGCTACCTCCTTGATATGAGGGCCTTCTCATATCTTTGGGGAGATCCTAACTCCCTTTCCCTGCCTATATATTCATCCTCTCCCATTCCAAAATGGTTGGTCTTTGGCTATTTGCACCCTTATGCTGAGATTGTTCCTACATGCTACTCATTTGGCTTGGACAACGAGTGCTAGGAGAGCTTAATCTTGGAATTATAAATTCACTCAAGGAGAGCTTATGGACATCAAGGCTTGGTTGTATGCTTCCTCCTTTATTATATTAATATATACAACTGCTGGATCACTTTCCATAAATGTGTTTGTTAATGCATCATTTATCTTAATGCTCCTTAATATGTTAAGTAGGTTACATTTGATTATGTTATTTGTACTTGTATGCTTTGTTGTGTCTTTGATCTCCTATGCTAACATTCAAATGTTGTGAGGGGTAGGACTAAGGTGCAAGTGATTCAAGGTCTTCAACAAGGGAGGACGTTATAGCATCAAAATGAGGTAGGTCATCTTCCTCTTCTCCCATTTCGATTGTAATTTAGGAGAGTCTCTTGTAGATTGTAACATAGGTTGTTATTCCAACTCATTGGGCTAGAGGGATCGTCTCTGTCCGCGGAGAGGATTTTCATAGACAACAATAAGTATTCCCCCATTCCTTGGCATACGCCTATTATTCAATGTCGATTTTCTTCGGCCATACTTTCCACCATTGTTGGACACATTAGACATTGCTAAGCAACTTATACCAACATAGTTCCACCCATATTGCATTGAAGATGCCATAATTGATCAAATCATGGAAGATAGATTAACAGAATTTTCCAACAACGGATTGAGTTATGTCAAGTTGTCAAAGCAGGCAAATTCATCCACCAAGGTAAGTGGCTCACTAGGGACCAAGTTTAACAAAAGTTTCCCCATCTCGTGGAGCCACTCAATGCAATGGGGACCATTGCTTTCTAAGCGGTGAGGGATGACCCAAGTGGATATTGGTGGACGCACACCTATTCCACCTAGATAAAAACACATTTTCATATAAACTTCATATTCTTCAACATAATTTCCTATTTTGGTAATTTTCTATTTCTAGAAGTTTTCAAGTCTTCAACGTCTGGAGTCGTTTTGAGGCCCTAAGAGACATTTTTTGGAAAAACGAGTAAATGTAATTCCTTTACTCACATTTGTAGTTGAAATTTGTTCTCCTCAAGTAATCCTTTCTAATGGGCTATCATGTGTTCCAAATTGTGAACATATTCCAAAGTTACAACCCCCAAGAAGTTGACATTTTAACTTACCCTATTGGGGCCCATAGGCTTTTGGTGCTTCATCTCCTAGGGTTAGGGTTTTGAATGTTTATGTTTTCTCATTGTTTATTCATGATAAAAAAATTCCTCGGATCCTCATTGTAACATAGTTCAAGAAGGAACTTAGCCATCACATATCTTCTCAAAGATAAGCTACCACCATTCAAGCTAGTTTCCTTCCATTTCTTCATGTAAACAACTTGAAATTTTTTATTTATTAAGTTAAGTTTAATTCAACTATATCTCGATGTTTTATTTTAAATATTCATTTCATTTTGTTCCCTTCTTAAATTTGGATCACATTGATGGCCTTGAGTCTGAACCCCTCTATCAATTTTCTCATTCTCCATCTCCATATCTTCTCACTCTTCATATTCAATGTTCGCTCACTCTTCCCCTTTGACATCAAGGTAAAAGGGTGATTATTGCTCAAATCATACTGACTACTCACTCTCCCCTATGCTATATTGTTGTGAAATTTTTTAACAAATGCATATTAATTGTTATCCCAAGAAGCTAATTCAAGTGATATAAAGTGAAAATTACTCCCCTTAAACGTATGCTACACCCCTTAATGTTGTATCCCCTCCTAAACATGATACCAAGTATGGATAACCTTTCCATTTATAATTATTATCCTACAACTAAATCTCTAAAAGTTGACATGTGTTGGATTGTTTCCATGCGCCATAAATACAAGATCAATGAGATGAGAGAGATTTCACTCCCAACTGTTGTCTTAGATAGGCAAATGTCTCTCTAGGAAGAGGTTTGGTGAATAGATATATAATATGTTCATGAGTGGTTGCATATTAAATCCTAACAATTTGATCAATGACCTAATCTCTCAAGAAATTTTGTTTAATAGCAATATGGGTTGTTTTTTAATGCATTACAAGATTTTTGGAAATACTAATAGCACTAGCATTATCACATCTAATTGGAATGGGGTTAGCATATTCCACCTTGGTATCCTTGAGAGTTTTTTCATCCATAGTATATGAGTGCAACATGTAGCTACTGCTATGTGCTTGGCTTACGTTTTCTACAATGAGATAGCTTTTTCTTTTTACTACACCATGACAATAAACAATTACCAAAAAGAAGGTTATACCATTTTCTTCTTCATATCATAAATACTACCTTCCCAATCTACTTCTCTATATGTTGTTAGACTGAAATATTTACTCCTTGAATTCCATAGGCCATATTCAATAGTTCTGTTTAGATATTTAAAGATTATTTTTATTTCATTCACATGAATCTCCTTGGGGATATACTGGAATCTAGCAACCAATCCTCCAACTTGCATTATATAAAGCCTTGAGGCTCTTAGATATAGGAGGATTCCAATCACTAAAACACACACAAACACACACACACACACACACACACACACACACACATATAGTATTATTTGGATTAGGACACTCATCATACTTGCTCAATTTGCATCTTGTGACCATTGGCGTGTTAACCAGTTTACAATATTCCACACTATTTTTTTCAAAATTTATTTCAACCATTTGGTCATGAAAATATCATTATCTAATTGAGCAACCTGTAAGCCAAAACTCCATCTGCATATCTTCTACAAATTTGTGACCCATTTTATCGACATCACTTCCAAATACAATATCATCCACATACACAACAATGATGAGTATATTCTTATTATCAGTTTTAATATAAAGATTACTATATGATGTGCCCCTTCTAAATACTTGCTACTATAGATATCTATCAAGCCTATAATTCTAGGATGTTGGAGCTTGATTTAATACATAGAGTGATTTATTTAATATACAAACCTGATTTTCATCTCATGACGACTAAAATCCCCTTGGTCTCTCAATGTACACTTCCTCATGTAGATAACCATATAGAAAGGTTGAATTAACATCCACTTGATATAATTTGAATTTTCTATGACATGGCAATGCTAGAAACATTATTATTACTTCTATTTTAGCTATAGAAGCAAAGGCTTCTTCAAAATGAATGTATTCTACCTATGCATACCGTTTGCAGACCAATTTTGCTTTATTTTTATTACTTGTCCATCTTCATTCAACTTGTTTCTAAATACCCAATTAGTGCCAATGAATTTTTTTCCTTTTGTTCTGCGCACCAATTCATAAGTGTGATTTTTCTATATCTAATCTAATTCCTCATCCGTTTCCTTGACCAATGCCTATCTTCACTAGCTTGGCCAAAACATTTGGGTTGTACATTGGAAAATAGTTCAAAATTCACATGTTTGGGGGTGTCAATTATTTTCATTCTAGTTTGAACTCCCAATTCTTTATTTCCAAGCATTTGAATTTTAGGATGAATTTTTTGCACATGATTGGATGGAGTTTTTCATTGAGGATGTGTCATCTCTTCTTCTTCATCATTTTTCTCTTCCTATTCTTCGTATTCTAGATATGAACTTGTTATCTCACTTTATTTTTCATTGTATTATGGCTTTGTTCTTTGGGGAAATTCTTAATATACCCGTATATCAATACATTCCACTATCATTATTAGTCTTTTTGTTGTACAATTAAAGCCTTTGTTTTTGAATGAGTAGCAAAAAGGATTCCTTCATTAGTTCTAGAGATAAAATTTCCTATATTGTTCTCATTCATATTTATATAGTACATGCTTCAAAAGACTATTAGATGGTTAACTAAAGATGGTTTTCCTATTCAAAGCTCATAAGGGATATTATCACTATTTTCTCTAAGTTGAATTTTGTTTGAAAAGTATATAGTTGTCTAAGTTACTTCTCCCTAAAAAGTATTTGGAACCTTTTCTTCATCCATTATAGTTCTTTCCATCTCTTATACTAATATATTCTTTCTTATACTACTTAATTTCATTGAGGGGTTTTGGCTACTGAGTATTGTCTTCTAATTCCATGCCCCTCACATAGTTCCTTGAAACGATTAGAACTAAATTCTCCTCTTCTATTAGATCTCAAACATTTTATCTTCGGGTCCATTTCATTTTCAACTTGAGCTTTGAAAACTTTGAACATACTAAGAGCTTCTCATTTTTCTTTAAGTGGCATGATCCATGTTTCCCTTGTATAGTCATTAATAAAAAGGGAGGAGTACCTATCTCCTATTAAGGTTTATGTTCTTATATGACCACTTATATCGATATGAAATAGATTTAGTGTCATAGACAAAGATTGTTCTTTTGTATTGAAGTGGACCTTTGAATGTTTCCCAAATAGACATGATTTGCATATGGAATCATTTGTATTTGATAAATTAGGCATGCCTCTGGCTACTTCTATCTTGTTGATTTTTACCACGTTGTCAAAATTTACATGCCCCATTATTCTATGCCTTAACCAAGTTTCATCCATTTTTCTCATGCACATTTTTCTTTGGTTCCATCAAATACATATTCATTGCTAGGAGTTCTAATTGCTTTGGGTCTCACTTTACTAGACTCATTTTTCCTTATTTCACATTCCATAGAGTGAAATATGACATCACAACCTCAGTCACATTTGACTTAGACTTAGTAGATTGTGCTTCGAACCATCAACATATAAAATGTTTTCATCCTTGGTCGTTTCAATGAGGTTGATAGTCCCTTTTCCTTGTATCTTCACAAGTTCATTATTTCCAAATGTGACACTTCCTCCTCTTTTTTCCTTTAAGAGAGTAATTTAATCTTGTCCCTTATCATGTGCTTGGGACACCCAATGCCAATATACCATTCCCCTTATAGATGCTAGGAATATAACACAATCCAAATTCCTCATATTTTTCTAGTTTCCTTTTCCACCTCTTTTCACTTTCTTGTTATTAAAATTACTTAGGAAACTACTACCTAGGAGAATTAACGAATCTACTTCCACATTGAATTTATTCATGCCCAAAATTGTTTCAATTATAACATTCAATTTCATCCAAGAGGGGATTAAATGGATTTTTCTTGCTACAGTAGGAGCTTGTAGATCTAGAATTTGAAAATTGACTAGATCTAACATTTTTATTTCTAATAAATATTTGGGCTCCATAATATACAACCTTATGACAAAAATTATGACATGAATAATAATATCCATAAAATATATTTAGGCACTTGAAGGAGAATGACCTTTTTTCACTACCTTGTTGATTGTTTGATTTTCCTTAGAGAACATTTGGGTCTTCTTTTTGTCAGTTCCTTTATTTACCTTGCTAGATATTTCTTTGAGAGAATTTGATAGCTTATGGATTCTTCCTTTTGTATGAACTTTTAGCTTGAATCACCTTTTGAGCTCTCATGGGACTCTTTGCAACCCATACCCTCTTTGATTTTTGGATATATTTGAATGTTGAGGATGTTATCTACTATTTCATATCCTTTAGAAAATTTGAGGTTTATATCCATGTAAGCCTTCTTTTTCTCTAGACTGATTCTTAGGAAAATAACCTATGCTTCTAATTTTTCAGAGTTCGTTTTCCATTCTATTAGTTTTTTTATAAGGATCTCCACATTTCTCTTTTCCACTTCATGTTGGGTTTTCAGAGTGATGATGGCTTCTTCATTTTAATTTAAATATGTATTTTCATGCTTCTTGGATAACTCCTTTTTTAGAGATGTATTCTCATCCTCTAATCTATCACTACTATTTTTCTCATCCTTTAGCTACTTTAGGAGAAATTCTTTAGTTATTTTTTCTCTAATTTATTATTTATAAAACTAATGGATTCTTGATTAGAACACTGATTTCGTTTTTTTTTTTTCATTGAACAATTATTCCTTCAATTATATGGTCTTCCTTCTAGTATTTTGTAGTTCATCTAGAGCACTAACCAATTCTTCTTCAAGTACAATACCCCTTCAAATTCTTCCTTAACATCAAAATTATCTTTTTAATTGTATTCAATTTCTATGCACATGAGTAGGAACACATCATTCTCTTCATCAAATGTGTGTTCATTACTCTCTTCTAATGAGTAGCTATCTTTTTTAGAGTAGACAATCTTCTTTCTCTAAGATTTTCCCTTCTTATATTTATGATATATAATTATATTCTTTGAATACCTTTCCTTTTCTTGATTTTATGCTTTAGATTAGGCACATTTAGAAGCAAATTGACCAATTATTCCACAATCAAAACATGTAAAAGGAAACGTACTTTTATATTTTCTACATCCCTTCTTAGCTTTCTTAAAAATTGACCCACCTCTAGATCTAACTCATGATTAGAGAAAACTTGATGTTCTTTAGTTTTATTTGATATTTTAAAGAGAGATGACCTATCTTTTCCAATCCTCATTTCCTATGGTGTATGAATTCTATGTAATTCTTCCATTATTAGTGAGTCTAGCTCCTTTATCTCCTCAATGGAAGATATATTAGCATTGAATGTCATGGGAAGAATTATTAATACTTTTGAATAACAACACCTTCATCATGATTTTCATTAAGACCTCTAATGGTTTTAAAAACTTTGACATCAAAGTTTAGAAAGCATTCTGCAATATTTTCATCATTAAACCTCATTCAGTTTGTTTGAAGTCTATCTTTCTTTACCTTAGCATCTCCTTCATAGATACGCCACATCTTAACCCATACATCCTTGGTAGACTTAAAATTAATTACCTTTCAAATCTCAAATTAATTAATACCAAATAAGATTGTATTTCTTGCCTTTGCACTATTTTGAGTATGCCCCTCTTTCATCTGGATCTATTGAAGGTGTTGTTGGAATTGTGTATCCAACTTCAATTGATGTCCATACATCAATTCCAAGAGAAATTGAGTAAGCTTCCATAATTATCTTCCAATATGCATAATTTTTCCCATCAAAGATAGGCTATTTGTTTGAGAAGATTCCATCTTGAATTTACATTGATTCCCTTTATGTCTACCTTCCAACTAGTAGATTGTTCGTGAAGGAAACTACCTTGACACCAATTTTTGAGAATCAAGATAATACTAAGAGGGGAGGTGAATAAATATTTTACAAATTTTCAAAATTATTTAGCCAATTAAACGAATATAGTAATACAAGAATACACCAGTCACATAATATATTGAACACAATGTGATATTTACATGGAAACACATACAGGAGAAAACCAAAAATAGTATTTTAATTGTAATGTAAATGCAAGCACCAAATTCAATTTACATACGAATTTGTAGGTTCCAACCTAAAGGAGGAGCCAACCCCTATTTATTTTCAAGAACCATTTTTTTAGAAGCACCAACTATCTCATTTTTAAGAACCAACTCAATGGAAGCACTAACCCCTTGATCTTTATAAGCACTAACCTGAAGGAAACACAAATATATTGATATACATGAACCTACTTTATCTACCTAGGAGATCTATTTTTCACTCATTTCCAAGCTTAGATTTAAGGATAACAATGTAAACTTTGAAATAGGAACTATAAACTCAAAATGAGAACTTACCCAAAAAAACCCTGAAAAACATGAAAACAGTGCTAAAAACAAAAACTCTGTATACTAAAATGATTGGTTTTTTTTAGGGTCAATTTTCAACATATTTTAAAAATGGAAATGAAAATGAATTTTTTGTGCATAAATTGTGCAAAAAACAACCTGAAAATCAAAAGTGCTAATAATGGAACAATGATTATTTTTTTGTAGGGTCAATTTTCAATATTTTAAAAAAATGTCAGTAAAACTGAATTTTTATGTGCAAAAATTGTGCAAAAAACACGTTCAAAAAGAAAAGTGTTGATGTTGTAATAACACTTTTTTTTTGGGTAAATTTTCAACATTTTGAAATAATGGTGTAAAAAATTTTGTTATGACTCCGAAAAACATTAAAATTTCA